>SMSR01009460.1:0-16137 GCA_019453355.1 Ceratina japonica | reverse complement strand
ACACCGATGTCGACGACGTGTGTTCCAGGTGGTGCCGTGCTTCAACGACACCCTGGTCCAGGCGAATCTGGCGAACGTCAGGGAACTGAAGAGGGCGATCATGAATCTGGAGACGGAGAAGATCGCGAACTTCTCGTTGGCGTTGACCACCGCGTTCGAGCTGCTCGAGACGTATCGCATAGAGAAGGAAGGCGCCAGGTGCAACCAGGCGATCATGCTGATAACCGACGGGGTTCCGTACAACTACAAGGAGATATTCGAGACGTACAACTGGCGCGACAATCTCGAGGAGCCGTACAAGGCCGACATGCCCGTTCGGATGTTCACCTATCTGATCGGCAGAGAGGCGGCCGACGTGAAGGAAGTCCAGTGGATGGCCTGCGCGAACAGGGGCTACTTCGTTCACCTCTGCACCCTCGCCGAAGTTAGGGAAGAGGTATATAGTATACTTAGTCGATAGATCTCGTGGTCGCGAGACCGGTAGGACGTTCACCGCGCGTTGCCCGATCGATCCCAGGTGCTGAAGTACGTTCCCGTGATGGCGCGGCCGCTGGTCCTCGGCCGTACCGACCACCCGACCATCTGGACCCCGGTCTACGCGGACGTCACGGACCCGAAGATGACCGACTGGCTCTGGGAGCAGAGGGAGAGCGAGGAACAGCGGGAGAGATTTCTCAGGAAGCGGAGGGAGAGGTTGTTCAACACCGAAGAGCGGGACCGGAGGTTCGTCAAGAAGCAGAAGGAGGCGCACGAGCAGGGCAGCGAGCTGCAGAAGTACAGACTGATGACCTCGGTCAGCATGCCGGTGTTCGACCGACGGGAGAACGCGGTAAATAATTTCCGTTCACGCGAGGACACTTCTCTCCCGAAACGTATCCGGGGCGGTTCGTACGATCGACGAATACGTCCGTACGAATTACGCTCGCGAAGGGAGACGAGAAGGAGCGAGTGCGCCGATAAAACGACTCGGCTTCTATTAAAAATATCCTGCGACTCGTGTCGTTGTCGACGGTAAATTAATATTCCGGATCGTCGTACGCTCCGTTCTATTAATATCACGGCGGAGGTGCGCGCATACTCGGCTCATTGATCAACGCATCAAAAAGAATCTGTCGTAGAACGGCCACAAACGAATTCCGTTAATTCTCTTCTTCTTTTTTTTTTTAACGCGCATCCGACGAAACGTTCGGGCCGTCGTCGGTGTCAGAAACGACGACGCAGTCCAGGGTTCGACGATTGGATCAAACGTCGTCGCACGTGTTCACACGATCATCATCGCTCTGGCACGTTTCACGGCACAGAACCCCGATCACGACGATCCCCCCGTTTCGATCGATCCCTCCCCCGGCATCGGGGACGCGTCGGCCTCGAGTTTACCCTCTTTACCCGTTGGCGAATGAAAATCGTTTGGCCGCGCGCAACCCGCCCTCGTCCCGCGATCGTCTCGCGCCGATCATTCTTTCCCTCGGTTTTAAGTTCCTGTTTGTCCACAGAACATCACAAGGCAGGTGCTGGTGAACGAGGCGTACTGGGTGACAGAGACAAGAGAGGTTGGCAGCTAATCAAACAAAAAAATGACACAAACAACGTTGTTTCGATGCATAGAGCCCCCCGTACCCTTCCCTGCGACCCCTTCTTTTGTATTCGGCCGCGCAACGCGACCCGTTCCCCGGTTTCCGCGCTCCGGGACACTCATTATTCGGTCAGTCAGTCGAGAGCGAATGTCCCCGGCTCTCGTTCATTCTCATCGAAATCACGGACGACAGAGCGAAGGAAATCCAGGAACGATCTCGCCGTCGCGCGACGCTCTTTCGTTTCCATTTAAAATAGGTCCACGTTCATCTCTCTGGTATCCTAATTTGATCTAACACTCGTACCTAGTTCTGATCATATTAGGTAGGTTTAGGTACTTACTTTAGTCTACCCCGTGCCCTGTCCGAGACGAGTAGAAAATAATTTTTGAAAAAAAAAAAAAAAAATAGGATGATCCCGCCCGCCTGTTGGATTGTGAACGGCGACACTTCCTCTTAATATCGTTATTGAGACTCGTAGAAGAACTGGTTCTTGCAGTGACCGTACATTATTATCATACGTTTTGCGAGGTGAAAATAATTTTTTGGTTCGACGTAAAGAGAGTACCAAGCACACGTGTACACACGATTGGTACGGTACGATTTGATCAGTTTTATTCAGTGCTAGATCTCGCTAGAGAAGTAACACAGTAGATTTAATTAAAACGTCGCCGTTTCGATCGCCGTCGAAGCGAAATAGATCGCCGGCCGCGTCGTACGTACACTCTCTTCTCGACGAGAGTAACGCGAATCTCGTTCGAAGGAAGAAGATTGACGGTCGTCGGAACGGCGACGTCATGGCTAATTATTGTGATTTGATTATTAACTTAGGNTACCTAGTTCTGATCATATTAGGTAGGTTTAGGTACTTACTTTAGTCTACCCCGTGCCCTGTCCGAGACGAGTAGAAAATAATTTTTGAAAAAAAAAAAAAAATAGGATGATCCCGCCCGCCTGTTGGATTGTGAACGGCGATACTTCCTCTCGTAGAAGAACTGGTTCTTGCAGTGACCGTACATTATTATCATACGTTTTGCGAGGTGAAAATAATTTTTTGGTTCGACGTAAAGAGAGTACCAAGCACACGTGTACACACGATTGGTACGGTACGATTTGATCAGTTTTATTCAGTGCTAGATCTCGCTAGAGAAGTAACACAGTAGATTTAATTAAAACGTCGCCGTTTCGATCGCCGTCGAAGCGAAATAGATCGCCGGCCGCGTCGTACGTACACTCTCTTCTCGACGAGAGTAACGCGAATCTCGTTCGAAGGAAGAAGATTGACGGTCGTCGGAACGGCGACGTCATGGCTAATTATTGTGATTTGATTATTAACTTAGGACGGCCTGCGTCAGACGTTAATTGTTCTTATTGTGTATCGTTATTATCATTGAGAACGTAGTTGAGCTAGTTATACGTCCAGCAGTAATACGTCAGTGATTATTATTGTTATTGTTATTATTATTATTTTTATTATTATTATTGTCATTATTATTATTAATATTGTTATTATTATTGTTATCGTTCTTATTGCTATCGTTTCTTTTGGTAACTATCGTTTCTTTACGTTTCCTTCGATATACTAGAACATGTGTCTCGTTAGACGAATTCATTGTGATAGCATTTATTATTGGAGAAAGGTAGACATTGCTTATGGTTATGCGACTTGGGATGATGATGATGACTCGTAATTAATTTCGATACACGAAATTCGTTTCCCGGTACTACGGGATTTCGCTTAAACCTTGTTACGACTGTTTTGCGCAGACACGGATCGCCGATCTCCTCGGTGTCGCGGGCACGGACGTTCCCATAGAGGAAATACAGAAGCTGATGATGCCGCACATGGTGAGACACGTGCGCGTACACTCGCTCGCAAAGACCCAAAGGTTTTACCGATTATTTGTATTTTCGTAGCTCGGCGTGAACGGGTACGCGTTCATCGTGACTAACAACGGATTCATTCTGATACACCCTGACCTCCGGCCGGTGGTGAGTATCCGACGACGTTTGCCCTCGACCGGAAGACTTATATTTATTAACGCGAAGAGTACGTAGTTTCAGAGTATTCTGAAGCCGGCGTATAACAGCGTCGACATGGCCGAGGTCGAACTGATGGATTCCGACAAGGAGCCCAGAGAATTTGACGAAGGACTCGTCATGGTGAGTCTCTTTCCTCGGAAGATCTCTCTTCGAAACCGAGTTCTGAGACGTTCTCTTTTCTTCGACTTTTCTTTTGCACCATAGAATCACCGTGGTATCACGATTTCTGAGAGATCCCTTTNGAGAATTTGACGAAGGACTCGTCATGGTGAGTCTCTTTCCTCGGAAGATCGCGACTCTCTCTCTCTCTCTCTCTTCGAAACCGAGTTCTGAGACGTTCTCTTTTCTTCGACTTTTCTTTTGCACCATAGAATCACCGCGTGGTATCACGATTTCTGAGAGATCCCTTGAGCGTGTTAGACATAATTTTTATTTTGCGCAGCTTCGGAACGACGTGGTCAATCAAGCGAACGGTAGCGTGACACTGCACACAAAGTACCATTACGACAACATGGTGAGTGCCTCCGAGTCCACTCGAATCGTCTTCTCTCACGATGTTAATCACGAATCGCGATCGAAGTCGTCAACAGCCGATTCTGTATTTTAAAGAAACGCGTGGGACGAGTAAAGAGGAAGTACGACTACACCGGTATACCGAATACTCCGTTCACGGTGGTGGTCAGTCTTCCGGAACACGATCACACCGGAAGTTATCGCGTGCACGCAACCGAGGATATACACCGTTCGAACGTCAGCGGTGAGGAAACGGTCCTCCGTTCTGTTATCGATAAATCTCGCGAATAAAATGCCTGTGGATCTTTTATTCTGACACGAAATTGTTTGTAAAACAGGCAAGAAGGTGTCCGATTATTTCTCCGGCACGAACTGGCGGGTGCACCAAGACTGGCTCTACTGCAAGTAAGCGGAGAGGAGAACGGTTCGGAACGGCGCGCGTCGGTCACGTATTACTCTTTTCCTGTACAGATATCATTACGAGGACGAGCGGTCGTTCGACACCCCGGAAGCCCAGTTGAGGCACTTCCTCGAGCGAACTCGCCAGCCGGGCTGGCGATGGAACGACATGAAACAGCCGTCCCAGCCGCCAGAGTATTCGGCCGGAAACGACACCGATCGCAAGTCGAAACGTGAGTTCCAATATTTTTACGCGATCGCGTCGACGCCACGCTTCCGTGTTCTATCGAGAGACGTTTTCGTTCGGACAGCTACGCCGTACAAAGCGGACAAGGACTCGTACTACTGCGACAGGGACTTGTTGATGAGTCTGGTGTTCGACGCAAAGGTAACCGAATGGTTTTCGAATCCCAGCACTGCGCGCGAAGAGAAAGGGTGAGTACCGACGTCACGTCGTCTTTAAAACGAGACGAAATTAAACAAATTTCATACGACCACCTGGTTTTGTCCAACTGCGTTTCATAAAGTTCACTGCCCCAACGATGCCGAACGTCAAACTTAGATTTCTCTTTCTTTTTATCAAACAAAAATTATTAACTCAATTTATTCGTAAAACGTCGGTTTCGCGAGTTCTCGGACGAGTCTAATTTACTGTACGTCGAATCGACGAGAGGGAGGGACGAGGCTCGAGAAGACTCGAGCTGACGTGTCGTCGGGCAAGTCCTGCGATCCCACAATAACTTGCACGCTTAATCGCGGACCCGCGTCGTCCCGCGTTCTGTCTTCGCGTCGCATCGAACGAAACGCGAATGCATCCGTTTTCTTTTTTACTAATATTTACCACTTTGACGCCATGCAGACCTTTAGCTAGGCTGATGAATCTGCTGCCCAGGTAACGTGAATCACAAACGCACTTTACGTTTTTAGAAAATAACCAGCTGGCTATACGGTGTACTACCGCTATTCTCTCTATACGAGCTTCGTAACGACGTTCTCCTCTCCATGATTAGTTCGATCCCTTTCTGTATCATTTCTTCTACCGTTTTCCCGTCCCGAGCATCTGTCAGCGCTTTTGTTTCGTCAATTCGTTTATCTCTCGTGTTCCTGTTCGACGTATAATTTAACGAAGGGTGTCGTCTGCCGAGACCCGAAGAGGAAGAACGGTCTGGACCGAGACACACAGAGCGACTTCGTTAATTCTGTTCTCCAGTAGTCAGAGTGTTTGTATTCGTCGCGTAACGCCGAGTATCGCTATAATCGTACGCGTTGCGCAAGGGAACGTCGCGCGTCGTCGCTTCCTCTTCCGACCGTCTGACAGAGTGTTCCCCGTAGGAAAGAGTTCCAACAACGCTTCGGCGTAACGCTCGCGTTCATGGCCACTCGCAGCGGTCTGACGAGGTGGCAAGATTTTCTCTTGGACAAAGAGAGCACCGTTCCCGAGGACCATTTCAGCAAGCAGCACGCGGGGGCCATCGACGAGGTCTGGTACAAGCGCGCAGTCGAACAGCACTACGTTCAACCGGAGAGTTTCGTGTTCTCCGTGCCGATCGACGACGAGGGCGCCGACAACACCACCCTCGTCACCGCCAGCCGTGCCATTTTCATCGGTACGCTCCCACGAGAATCGTATGGTAGTAACGACAACGACCCGTCGAACGATCGTTCCTCGGTATAGAGTCAAAGCACGACGTAAACGTTCCTCAGAGACCGACAAAGCGAAGGCGCCGGCGGCCGTGGTCGGGTTCCAGTTCCAGCACACCGCTCTTCAAGGTCTCTTCCAGAACATAACGTACAGCTGCGACGGCCTCGGGAATTGCAATACGAACTGCGGCGCGGATCCCTACGCCTGTTATTTGGTCGACAACAACGGATACGTGATCGCGGCGAAAGACGAATCGGACGCGGGCAAATTCTTTGGGAAACTGTGGGGTCCGATCATGTCCAGCCTGGTGAAGGAGGGCGTCTTCGAGAGGATCAGGATATTCGACTACCAAGCGGTCTGCTTCAAGAGCAAAGGTGGTAGCAACGACGCGAGCATTTTGTCGACGGTGAGTAGCCGGCCCGGCCCGTTGTTTCCTCTTTCGTTCGACGCGTCATCGAGAATTAATTAGTGGGAACCGTTCAGCCGTTGAAGCATGCACAGAGGATGGTCTCGTGGCTGGTCGGGCAAGCGGCTTGGGCCTGGGCGAACGCCGGTATATGGAGTTCCGAGCACGCGGAGGCTTACGCCTACCCGAACGAAGAGGAAACTGTTCCTAAAAACGAGCCGGAGAACGAGGAGGAGAAACGACCGGTCGACGCGAAGGACGAGAAACTGTTCGACCAGAAGGTTCTGATCAATCGTACGCGACCGGAAGCTTGCGATCAGGAGGTATACTCGTCTATCGATACCTCATACTAAAAATGAATTTCTCAGGCTACGAGATGATCGTTCACCTTCCCCCCTTTGATTTCAGGTGTATCTGTATCTGCGAAACGCGTCCTTCGAGTCGAAGTCGTTCGACACGAAATTCGACATCGGCAACTGCAGCAGGAAGTCGTACATCGTCCAGCCGGTCGACTTCAGCAACATGCTGCTCGTGGTCGTGAACATGGACTGCACGGAGTCGAGAGAGCCCGCGTTGACGATCGTCCCGGAAGAAATAATGTACGAGAACAATTCGTTGGTATGTCAGAAGGCGCAGATCGCTCTCAGGCGGAAGCGACCTCAGTCGTGCATACGGTCGCATCCGAGGGAGAGCGAGATCAAGGATCTCTGCGGCTCGGCTTCGAACGCGGCGCCGAACTTCTTACTGATCCTTCTGCTGTCGATGGTTTACCTTCTGATCCAGAGTCGCTCGTGTCCGTTGTCGGACGACTCGTTTCCTTCGATCGTGCCGACGAGTCTTTCGAGGAGAGACGACGGTACGAACAACGCGTTCGGTCGCCGACGCCTCGGCAATCATTGACCGTCGGAGGAGGACGTACGATTCGAGGGGACGTTTCTCTTTCGTGCTAACTATAGTTACCGCGATTCTCGAGATGTCTAGTATTATACTTTTAGCGAAGCTGTAATAGGGAGAAGTTCTCCGAGTCCAAATGCTGGTACTTTGACCACGACCGCAGGCAGGGTCTGCGTTCGCATTAACTTTGTCCTCGCGATCGTGACGCATGTCACGGGATCGGGGTTGATCGGTGTTCAAACTATCCGTGAATCGGTGCCGAACTAGTCCTAAAGAACGACCTTTTACTGCCCGATACGCGACGCGACATTTAATCCGCGTACACGTTCCTGCTGCCTCGCTTCTGTCCGTCGTCTCGTACGTTCGACTCGCCCGGAGTCACGAGAGATCTCGACGTCGATCGGATTCTCTACTACGACGGATCGTCTCTTCGTCGGAAGAGCTACTCCGAGAGAGATTTTGCAATTGTACTTCTTTATTGGAATAATCAAAATTTTGTAGACCGTCGAGCGTGGGAGGTCGGCGAGACGTCGCCGGTGGTCGGTCCGAGAATCGCGGCGTAGGAACGACCGCTCGCTCCGGTTTAAACGCGAGTAATGCGTTTAACCGCTGAAGCTGATTCGCGCGAGAACGGCTCGTGGGTAGACGGAAGTCTCGACGGAACGACGAAATCACATTTACCACGAACTCGATTCGCCGCTCGGTCGCTGGTGTTAATATTTTTCGACCGTTCGAGCGGTAGAGAGAATTTTACAGAGGAGGAGCAGGGTCGTATGCCGCGCGTTTACGATATATGTATACTATGAGAAGACGTTCACGCGTACATATACATAAGTACATTTTGCGCTTTGTACATTAATCGATAACGTAAACGTGTCGTTTCATATTTATAGAGATTACGAGATTACGGATATTAATTTTGTATATTAATGTATTATACGAGAGTTGCGAGGGTGTGTGCCTTTGGACACGTGGGTTTGAAAAGAGGAAATATAACAAAGTTCTTGTTGTATGTTTTCCAAATAAACAATTGATATCTCTACTTCGCCGGCACTCTGCTACCTACAAAGGAACAGAAACGACAAGAGATTTTCGTCCGCGAAACGTATGGTGTTACTTGCGTTACACAGAGTTTATTACGATTTCCTATGTACAACGGCTTGCCTATGTAAAACGAGAACGTTTCTTATCAAAATGTTGAAAGAACAGATCGTTACTTCAATTGACGTTCACCTCTCTCTCTCTATGATCTCCAGTACGATCTTCCGCTGCATATCCTTGTAGATCTTGTCCACCAGCTTCTCCAGAGCTGCTCCGTCCTTCATCATCTCTTTCAGATTGTACATCGTGCCGTTCGATATCCTGTGATCCGTCACGCGGTCTTGATTGAAGTTATACGTTCTGATCTTCTCGTTTCTCAACTTCGATCCCATCTGGTTTCTACGTAACTCGCTGATGAACGAAGTCTGCGCGTCCAATTGTTCTTCGTACAACAGAATTTTCAGTTTCTTCAAGGCCACCTTCTTGTTCTGGACTTGGGATCTCTCCGACTGGCAAGTGACGGTTTTGCCGGTAGGCAAATGAGTGATTCTGATCGCAGAGTTCGTAGAATTCACGTGTTGACCTCCTGCCCCAGACGCTCTCATCGATTCTATCTTGAGGTCCTTCGCGTTCAGTTCAATGTCTACGTCCTTGGGTTCCGGACAGACCGTCACCACGGCCGTGCTGGTATGCATACGGCCAGACTTCTCTGTCACCGGGTTTCTCTGAACCCTGTGTACACCGCTCTCGTATTTGATCTTTTCGTAGGCTCCGCCGTCGGGTATCAGTAAAGTCGCCTTTCTTATTCCTCCCTCTCCTGTCTCGAGCACCTCTATCAGCTCGTAATCGAATCCCAAGTGATTAAAATAGCATATGTACATGTCTAACAAATCTTTGACGAACAACATGGCTTCCTTGCCACCGACACCAGGAGCTATCTCCATGATGATGCTTTCATAGCGTTCAAAGCCTAAATTTTGTGCAATATTTTCAAAGATCCTCCCGTCTATCTCTCGCAGCTGTTCCTCATACAACTCTTTTTCTTCCTTGGCAAGCTGTTTCATTCCTTCGTTGTCGCTCACTGTAGACGAATCGTTTGTAGAAGATAAATCGTTTGAACGAGATCGACTTATTACTTCGCAACGGTTAATTGGACTTACCGAGATCGTTTAAACTTCGCATGTTCTCGGTTATTTTGACTTTTTCATTCAACAATAGTGGAATATCGCGCAATTTAAGAATTTCACAGATACTCTCCTCGCTAGAATCTTCATTTTGATGAGCCTCAACTAGGCGGTTTAAATATTTTTGTAGACCAGATTCTAACTCGGGAATACGTTTTTCTTTACTGTATAATCTAATTTTATAGTTAGTAAACCTTTTGAAGTTAGGGAACAATAGATCCCATGGTTTTAGTCGTTCAACTCTGTTAATAATGCCACCGTAATATCGGCAGGCACTGAACGTGCACCCTTTTATAAGAACCAACATGTTTTATTGTCTTAAATCATTTCGCAGCTGTGCAACACGTTTTCACAATAATAAAACTGAAGTCAACGCGAGTCGAACCAATGTGGAAAACATGCAGAACATTGGCACGTGAATTTGACGTTTGACTGTAGTTCTTCGGTTGGTACCTCTACCGTTTCCGAGAACATCCGAGCGAAATCGAGGCTTTGAAACCGAACGAAAAGTCGACTACCAATCACGGGTCGCGCTCGAGGGTCACGTGACCGCGTGTCGTTCACGTGACCCTCGTGCTTGCCGCGCGAAACTTAAAAAATGACACCAGATCGGTGGTGGGAGGTGCAGGGGTGCGAGCACCGAGGAGAGATACGTAAAGAGTGGCAGTCTTATGGGACTTGGTGTCGCACGAAACAGTCTGTGGGATCTTGGTGGATCGCACCACAAGGATAATGATAAGAGTAGTTTATATTAAACTATATTTATCCATTTAATGCAAAACAATGCGGAATGCGCGTAAACGGTTCGGACAACGAATTGTTGTTTGCGCCGTCGGCGCTGCTGACTAATTCTGTCGGTAGGGCAGGACTCTGTTGCTGGCGATGCCGCCACAAGTCGAGAGTAATCTCTCCTCGGTGACGCGGATTTACAACACGTGCGGATACGGTCCACGTGTGGAGAGTAATCTCTCCTCGGTGGCGCGAGTGACATCTGAGTTTCACTGTTTCTCAAGGTATGGCGCTATGGTATAAATTCCTCGAATCTTACACACCGATTCACGAAACTTGTATACGCACACTTGTAAAGTGATGTGCAGACGTGCAGGCCACTTACTTTCGTGTTACAAGCTCTCAGTGTACCATTGTTGTTTAATTTAATGAATCTGTACATCGGGAAATGCATATAGGTGAGTAGAATGCATGGGAAATTGGAACGAAAAGGATGCTGCATGGGTCGTATCGATTTTCTAACGAGTATACGCGTATATAATTCCTGTTTTATTTAAATAACATATCCTTCTGTATTTCTCCCCGTTGTACGTACATAATCGTACGCCTACTGCCACTTTTCTACTTGGCGTAGCGCAAAAATTCTAACGTGACTCTTTGAGAGATTACAATTAAAATCTATATTCAATCTTCGTATGTATATATATATATATATATCTTATTAGTAGAAATGCATATTTCCTAGCGTACAATATCGCTTCAACGATATTGACTAACACGTGTATAAGTTTAAAATAACGGTCGGAGGTACAGCCTTATGAAAACGTGAATGCGAATGCGAAATGATCAGCTACGCTCAACGAGCTTCTCACTCGTCTCGATAGCAACATAGTCATAACTCATCATAACTTACGAAAGTATTGGGAAACTATAATAATAAACTAAACGAGGTGCATTTAACTGGAATCTTGTCGTCAGTAAGAGAAGCTCGCCGTTTAAACGATCGACGTTAGCAAACGTTCGGCGAACAAAATCGTTAATGAAAAAATTAAATCTAGCGGATGGTCGTATACGCATCGATACACGACACGGTGCGAAAAGCTGCATTCGTACCGCACGCGCGTGTGCGTGCTCGAAGCCACGAGTTCCTTCGAGGATGAATAACACTGTTGCGCGTTTGCCGAGGAGAGGGTTAAAAGGAATGCTCGCGAACAAAGGCCAGTTCGCAGGGCCATCGGTCGTCCCACGCGGGATCATCGTAATTCGTTTGAAATAATGTGTCGAAAGTGGTGCAGAACGGCCAGCCCAGCTCTAGCTCTGG
This sequence comes from Ceratina japonica, assembly GCA_019453355.1. Taxonomy (NCBI): domain Eukaryota; kingdom Metazoa; phylum Arthropoda; class Insecta; order Hymenoptera; family Apidae; genus Ceratina; species Ceratina japonica. Next base: position 4,394 of record SMSR01009460.1, on the reverse strand, counting down.
TGTTCGGGGCTGGCGTACGGCGCGAGAGAGATAGCACACAATCGAGAACGGAGAAAGACGCGTATACGACTTGCTCGCTTACCGTTTTTCTTTAAAACTACACGCGTATTTCGAAAATAAGCGCTCACCTGCGGTAGTGAGTAAGTTGCAAAATGATGTACGACGATTCTGTTGAAAAAACTCGACGCTCGGGACGATAACGTATAGTCGTTAACGATTTAATCGCGGCCGCCTCGAAAATTGATTTTAATGCGTATTTATGTGTGTGCAGGCATTTTAATATAATATAACGAAATCATGGAACCTTGCGAGAACCGATGGCAGGAAAAACTCCAGGAAGGAGGTAAGATCGGATTAATTATTTTCAATCCATATCACTTTATCGTCGCAATTTTTATTATATAACGGTTCATTGTTTGTTCGTTGCGAAATTATGATTTTTCTTTTCATTCGGTAACCTTTTTTAATTATCTCTCAGTATGAAATGCGAAGCTCGTGGAATCGTTAATCAAACCTGTGAAGGAAGATTAAATTGTCACACCTCCTTCATCGTTTATCGTTGTAACAGTGATAAATCTTCACTTGTATTCTATAATATATAATATGATAATGTTAGATACGTAACGGTATAAGAAAATAGTACATATGCATTTAACGTTTTTTAACGAAGTATTTATGGACATTGAACGAATATATTATGCGATGATTAATAATTAATTTTCAATAGATGATTTAAATAAATTTAGAATTCTCTCCAAAAATACATATATTATAATTTTTTTTTAATGAGCCTGTTCTCTCTGTTCTTATAAATTTTTTTCATTTCATTACACAGAATTGAAAATTAATAAAATACTAACGTAATTCAAAACGATTAATTACGTCAGATTTCGTAGGGTCTGAGATGAGTAATTCGTTTTACAGACTGCAGCTTCTTCTGGCAAGATTACCTTGATGCTACGAACAGTGTTGAAGTGCCACAGATTTTGTTCCCGCACGTGGAACTGACGCTTCAGAGTGGTATTGAAATTGGCATGTCTTTGGAAGTGCCAGTTAAAAAGAATGAGAACGAAGAAAACCTGAATTACTGGGTGGCTTCCATCGTCATGGCGTGTGGGCCATTGCTCAGACTGAGATACTTTGGTGGCGACGACAGGTCATTGGAGTTTTGGTTCAATCTCACCAAAGAAGCTGCTCACGAGCTTGGCTGGTGCGAGAAGAACGACAAGAAGCTACAACCGCCCGATGTCGTTCTTCAAAGATCGCCAGATTGCATGGAAAAATTAGCTGAATTTTTGCAAACGGCCAGGACTATTCCACCGCAAATGTTGTCAGGGGTCAGTAGAAAGCTTTTAGAAAGAGATCTTCCGATCAAAGCAGACTGTCATTCGAACTTGCAAACAAACGTTTTTATTTAGGACGGACTGAGCATGACCGAGAGAATCAAGCAAGGGATGAAAGTCGAAGTCAGCGACGTGCTGCACCCATACAAATTATGGGTGGCTACGGTAAGGAGTAGCTCGTAAACTTCGTCCCCTCTATCTAACGTGAATATACTGATCTTCAATCGTTTCTAGATCATAGAAAACGTAGGAGGACGCCTGTTGTTGAGATACGACATACCCGGTTCTTTGCGTAGAGATTTTTGGATGTTCTGTACGTCGGAATACCTTCATCCGTTTGGGTTTGCATCTAAATCGGATCCCAGTTGGTTTTTGGAACCGCCCAGTTCCATTGTACAAACGCACACCTACGAAGAATGGAAAGACCTGTTAGACTCTGTACCGAAAAATTACGATGTTCCACAAGATTTATTTAATAACGCTGTGGATCATCCAAAGCATCGCTTTACAGTTGGAATGAAGTTAGAAGCTTTGAGTCCTATGGACCAGATAAAGATATGTCCTGCCACTGTTATAAAAGTGTTTGACGACATTCATTTCCTTGTCCACATCGACACGTACAACGAACTCTCGAAAGGAATGGACATCGAATCGTCTCTGTTCAATAGTACGGAGAAAAACACTTGGCTCTGTACCGCGGAGCATCCGTACATCTTCCCGGTTGGATGGGCGAAGAGGCACGACATCGAGTAAGCGCGACAGACATTTTCCAATTGACTCGATTATACCGCGATCTAATATCGATTTGAATTTCGTTTAGAATCGTACATCCGAATGGATGGACCCCGAAGAAGGACGAATTCGATTGGGACGAATATCTGAAAGAGACGGGAGCGATCGCTGCCGAGGAGAACCTGTTCCCCGAGAGACAGACCGCGATCGACGCGGGGTTCGAATGCGGTATGCGACTGGAGGCGGTCGACCCGGAACGCGAAAACGTCATATGCGCCGCGCACATCGCGAAAATCGTTGACAATCTTTTGTGGTTGAAATTGGACAACTACGAGAACACGAGGCCCGAGCATATAGTCGACATGCATTCCCTACAAATATTTCCCGTCGGATGGTGCGAGTCTAATCACTACCCGCTGAAACCACCGAAGGACTACGTGGAAGTCTGCAAACAGTTACAGATGCCCGAGAAGGAAGAGAAGAAGACTAACATTTTGGATATACCGATATCTGAGCCGCGATCTTCGTTGTGGTGTCCGAAGATATATTTCAATTACCGTTGTTTCACCGGGCCTATGATCTCTAAAGGGAAACTGGCGACGCTACCGAAAGCGGTGGGGCCCGGTCCCGTGATCTTGGTCATGAGAGAAGTCTTGTCGATGATCGTGTCCGTCGGATACAGGAGTGCTCGGATACTGAAGGTCCTTCAGTGCGATTCCAAGCCGGATCCCGGATACCACTTGGAAGTTTTGAAGGCGAAACATAAGAACAATACGTATCGCGCCAGCGTTGCCGTGGTCACCTCTGGAGACATGGTGGCCGATTTTTGTCGCAACATATGCAAGAAGCTGATGGTGTGCCCGAACTTGTTCGGCCCGTTGTACGTACCGGAGAACGAGTGCCCGGACAAATGTTACAAAACGTCTAAGGGAAAACTCGGTGAGTAATCGGATGAAACGCGTGGCCGACGGTTTATTCGATCGTACTATTGAGTTATTTTTTGACTTGCAGCGTCTGTGGGCACGGGACGCAGAGGCAAACCGAAGGGTTACACGAGTATCATGGTACAGAAGCCGAAGCCGTGGGGCGGCAGACGGAAGAGAAGACGCGGTAGATGGGCGAACAGAGAAAAGGAGATGCACGAGGAGTTCGAACCGGAGGAGGAGATGCCGTTCATGTCGTTGGATCTGGTGAAACACGCGGACGGATCGGGGATCGAGGAGACGCTCGACGGAAGGCCGCCACTTTCCGAGATAGACATCATGATCCAAAAGGATTTAGAGAAAGGGGACAAGTCGGACGAGTTTAAGACCGAGCCTCCTTCCAGCAACGCGTCCGACGATTCCGGGAGCTCGTTCAACGACAACAGGAAGTCGAAGGACCGAGGCAGTCCCGGTAGTTTGGGCAAGCAGCAGCACTCGTCGAAGTACAGCCAAAGTTCTGCGGTCACCAGGGCGAGTAAACGAGAACGCGATTGGGACACGAGCATCGAGTCGGACGGGTCGGACGGGGACTCGGAATACGTGAGGATGCAGAAGAAACAGAGGCGACCGAAAACTCGGAAGCTGGACTCGAATCCGTTGTTTTGGAGCGTGGACGACGTTTTCAGATATTTGAGGAAGACGAACGATTGTAAAGACATCGCGTATCGAGTGAGACAAGAGGTAACGTATATCGGATATAGAAGGGAAACGATACGCCACGTGGACGTTGTAATAATTCGTCTTTCTCCCTTTTTAGGAAATCGACGGGCTAGCGTTTTTACTATTGAATCTACCGTCTCTGACGCAACATATGAAACTGCGAACCAGTTTAGCCATGAAGCTCTGTCGTCACGTCGAACAAGTCAAAGTCACGTTTTTCTTGCGACATATAAATGAAGTAGAACCGGAACAGTATCAAATTGTGTAATTTTAATCGATAGGTAACAGTTTAATTCTATTATTTATATAATGTAATATAACGACGGATGTTGACGTGTGTTATAACTGTATAAATAATGGCAAGAGTTTTAATTTATATACGTATTACAATGCAAGACTGCATTATCTTTAAAAGTATATCGTATATTTAAATTATACTCGTGTATATGTAAATTATTTTTTACGTCATACTTTTTTGACGTTTAAGGTATTAACATTTTGAGACTTGTTCGTTTTCAAAGTGTACAAACAATTGTATAAAATAACATAGATGTCTTATTATTGATCTTACCGTTATCTACGTCTACATGGTACAAATATATCGAACTTTGATTTTGTAAATTGACAATAAAATAATAAATGCATCAGTGGGATGCACGAGTCACCCTAAAATACG
>SMSR01009459.1:0-16069 GCA_019453355.1 Ceratina japonica | reverse complement strand
ATTGCATAATTCTCTTTCAAACTCCTCCGCCTCGCAATAAATCAATCCATAAAGTCTTTAGAATATGTGAACGTAGCCGACGTTGTGAAACGATCGCCTCTAGTGATCGATGACAGGAAATCACGTCTCCTCTCGAATGCCGGCGCCTGTCCACCGAACACGTCGGGAAACGCGTAAAAGACGGGGCGCAGAGTTGGCCAGCCTGTCAGAAGGCAGCCGAGCAAATGTAATTTCGTTGCCTCCGGGTTATATTTAAACGGGAACAATGTATCTGATGTGGAAATCCGCGGATGCAGCCGCGCCGCGAGGTTCTCCGCGAAATTGTCAGTGACACCCGTCGCGAACCAGGTATCGACACGGTTGACCATCGTAAACTCTCACCCTTGCGATCGATTCTTTGTGCTGGATTAATCGATAGTTCTTCGGTTGAAACGATAGTTATTGGCAAATTGCAATGTAATCAACTGCAGTTTTTTTTTTTAATGTGATTTCTCTTATCTTTATTTATTTTTATTCTGTAATAATTGTATAATTTTTAGAAGCGAGATTTAAATGTAACGAGACAATTATGTTTGAGCAGTAACGTGTATTCTAATAATAATTAGATTGTGGGTTTTTATGCACTTATGAAGTACATTCGATTTTTGTAATATAAATTCGCTTATCTTTNACTAGTGTTCTGTGAACTTGAAGAAAGTAAATCTTGAAAATCAGTAAAAACTTAGAGCAGTTAATAAGACGAAAAAGTAGAAAACATTGCTTTCAGTTCTATCGACAAAAAATCGTTAAACAGTTTACAAATAAAGAAGAGAACTTGAGAATAAACCTAAATATTGAAATATTTGTAAAAGATAGCAGGACCAAATATTTTTTAATTTCATTTACTGTTATTTACTATTGTAGCAAATAATACAACTCTTCGGAAACGTTTTCATCAAAACTCTTTATTTGCCGATTATTTATTATTTCTTACACCATTGACTGATATGCAAAATGTTATGTACATGATTTTTTATTTATTACTATTTCATTTTACGTATTCTGTAAACATCTTGTAAAATTTTGAGTGATTTATAATTATGAAAAGTTTAAGAACCACTGTTCTAGTACAATACTGAAATACTTTAAGTTAGCATTTCTTAAGTTGGTATTGTATGCTAATTACCATGTTATCTCCTAATAATAATCGTATTCAAACTAGTTCATCTTCTGACAGCATACGCAGGTATACTAACATTTTCCAACACGTTTATCGTTCAACCCCAATACTTATCATACCGATTTTACGTATCTATATAACAAGTTAGAAAATGTAGAAAATCTACGTCTTACCTTATTAGCTCACTTGAGCAGAAGTTCTTCGCTGGTTAGAAATGTTCACCTTGAATTCGTTTCAATTTTATCGGGACGCGTATACTGGATCGTAAACCGGGTAATTCTAGGCGATGTCGAACGGGCATTTTTTATTGCCAGACCGCGTTGCAACAAATTAGCCCGCGCGCTGCCAAAATATCCTCGAAACCGGCAACGGTGCCACGGAGTTATTAATAATACGCGTCCATCCAAGCCGAATGGCAAGCTTCATTCACCAACTAACCGGTCTGCTGCGACGCGATGCGCGCGTACAAATAAAACGCTGTTACCCCGAAAACCGAGATGAGTGCTATTTAAGAGTGGGAAAAAGACGGGAAATCGTGATACGCCGCGCTGCACTCTGAAATTCGACACCACTTATTTACACATTCGATACGGTTCTCTCTTTCCCCTTTGACGTTTGACAGCAGATGCACTTCCAGTATTAATCATTCGCTTTTTGTGTAGATTTCAAATTTTCAGTTAAATATAGATAATTTTAGTAATATATAGATTAATACATCGATGGATATTTATTAGAGATTTCAGAGAGAGAATCAGGTTGTAAATATAAATTTAAAGAATAGTTTCAAGTTAAAATGTGAAAAGTGTCTTTTGATACTATTTGGTAAAAATAGTATTAGGAACTAATTTTTTTTATTTTTTTATATAGTGTCATTCACTTAAAGATTGGTATTATGTATGTGAATTTTTTTCAAAGAAAGGAATTTTGTTGAGAATTTTTGCTTACTACCTAGATCCGTTTGCATTATAAATCAGTGGATGACATTAGTTTATATCGTTGTAAAATACATTGTTGTTGGAAATATAACAGGCTTCTAACCTCCACATGAATAGCCTCAAGCGTTTAGTCACAGTTATATGATTTGCAATAGAATTAATATTTACAACAATTCTATATTTCATCATTTTGTATATCACATACAGTTTCCCATGGAAAATTCATTATTGAATTCTATTGAAGACAGGCACATGTGTTACTCATATTTCGCTGGTTTAAAGCTCGTCGCTTTCGGACGAAACGGGTAAATATTGGGGAAAATATTCGGGAGTGGAGGAGATCTATTACCGGGGCGCGAGTATAACGTAGAAGGGTGGGACCGTATTTTTAACCGGTGCGACTAAACAAACTCTTTTCTTTCACCGTCGAAAAATCAGTTTGAATCACGACTAATATTAGGTCGGTGCACATGCCGGGGAAATTAAATCTGACGTTTCGACGCCCACCTGTACGTGCCCATGCCGCTCTACGATCCGTCTAGAAACATTCTACACCCAAGCTTTCGAGGCTACTGCTCTCTCCTGACTTTTCAACCCGATTAATTACTCAAATAAAGTTAGGCCCACAATTATAAATCCAATGGCAAGCTCTTTTTTTTTAATGATAAATAAAATAATTTTATGAAACTGATAAATGAATTTCTAAATAACATTTAATTTCTCGTTTTATCTGATATATTGTATTTCCAAGGGCATTCACTACTTTTTTTATTAATGTGCTCATGTTATTCTTTATGTCTTGGAAGTAATAATAGGGACGTTTATACAACTTAGGTGAGATCATATCTTTGAGCATTAAAAACGTAATGCTTGCAGCTCGAGATTCATTTTTGACGTCTAAACAGCCGGCGTACAGAATTAGTAGCAATATAATCATCATACTATACGTTAGCTTTCAACTCCGAAAATACCGTCATTGTGATTCAGGCTGAATCAGCATTCCGTAAAATCCACGACTATGAAGGCTGCATTCTCTCTATGAACCATTTCCATTTTCCTCGTCTGAATTTATGGCAGTTTATTATTCAGTGTTCCCATAAAACCATAAATTGGAAGACCGTGTTTACTGATGAGACGGCAATCGTGATCGGTGCATCTTGTATCTTATCAATCAGGCGGTGATGCAGCGTCCCCGAAGACAGGTCAGTACCGCGATTTCCGTGTTCCCGTGGCCAGAACCGGCGGTCTCCCTCGCCCGTTCTCTCCTTCGGTCGCGGCACACACGCAGAAAGCACGTTATTTTTGTCGGCACGAATACCCGGCACGTAGCCTAGTCCAGAGTCGCTAACCCAGGGAATTCGAGCGCGTCTTCTTCGGGGAGCCTCGCTCCTATCGTGTCGCGTCTCCGTCGATTCGAAACGAATTGTCGACNAAGCACGTTATTTTTGTCGGCACGAATACCCGGCACGTAGCCTAGTCCAGGGAATTCGAGCGCGTCTTCTTCGGGGAGCCTCGCTCCTACCGTGTCGCGTCTCCGTCGATTCGAAACGAATTGTCGATTGACCTATAAATCCGACCCGAAAATCAGACCCACCATCGACGATCTGGACCCCACATACGAGGTAATTGCAATTTTCAACTACAGGATTTTATAGATTTCAAAAATATTAGGGAAATCTTTTTCGTATTGAGGAAAAGTGTCATTTGGACAATTTTTTTTTATATAGAGGCCTTTAAATAATTCTGAAAATGATTTTCATCAATCATAGATGAATTATTAATAGAAGAATGAATGCAATTAGAAATAATTGGGAAATAGTCTTAAAATGAGATAAAAATTAGTCTTGTAGAACTTCCTTTAATTATCCTTTTAATGATTTAATTAATTAATTTTTTCTTTTAAGTTTTTTATCTATCTGAATTTTGCTTACAGGATTAAAAATCTAGTAAACTATTTGATTAATTAACAGTATTTGTGGTATGGGCTGTGTGTAATTTGGATTAGTGAGAAGAGGGTGCCAAAAGGTGCACGAAACCCCGTATTCGACATAACAAATTGTGTCCCAGTGGTCGATTTTCCCGGTGCTAGGTGAACGATACTATTTCTGTCGCCTATTGTGGCCAACGTGTTTTGTTAGCCATTCAAAGGCTCTTTGGTTCAACGAGAAACCACGAAACAAACCTCTAAACTTAACTTTTATGGCCTTTCGGCAAACCATAAACTTCCACGATCGTGTAATCAAAGAGCTTATAAAGAAAAAAACGAGGGAACTGCGGGTCCCTTACAAATGTTGATTGAGCAAACATCTGGACGGATATATCGCAGATTCGCTAACGAAATCAGAACGAATCTTCGCGGTCCAGATATGACGGGATGAATTCGGTCTGAGTCGTATTTTGGTTCTCGGCCAATCTGCGAAATTCTTTTGGTTGAAATGTATCTATGTATGATAATGTATGCTGGGAAAAATGAGATATTATGTGAATTATAAATGTTTCTACATGCAGGCAATTCCATTAACATTTGTATTCTGTCTTTCCAAAACTAAATATCTTTTGTGGTATTAAACCAAAAAGTTTAATATTCTTTGGAACATTAAAAGGCTTAGCTTGTAACAAAAATGAGAAATTTTCTGTGAATTATAAATCATTTTACTCACAATCATTTCCATTAATATTTGTATCCACTTAAAAACTGAGTAACTTTGTCAATATTGGACTATACAATTTAATATTTTTTTTGGGACATTAAAAAGCTCAGTTTATAACAAATAATTAGAAAAGTTACTATTAGCCAGGATTACGAAGAAAAGAGTAAAGGAGAAACAGAATTCTTAAAACCCCTTAACTCGTTCTATTTATATTTACTCATCAATTAGGTACACCTTCTGTCGAAACAAAGAAAGGTGCGAAATTTCTCAGAGAATGGAGAAAGTCAACTTTTCAAACCTGGTCATTCTTAAACGTTATTGACAAATCTCGCACGCGCTCCGTTTCCGGTACCGGCGGGTTCAAGCGAACGCGGAATCCGTCGCGGTAATCAATTGCGCCATCCGCACGGATTCCAATTCCGTTTCGGATTCGCCGATCCGTTTCTAGCGTACCGTTCGCCGATTAAACGGGCCAACTATTAATACATCCGTGATTCAAGGGAACATATCAACGCTCATCGACCATCAAACCCTCGTCATTTCAAACACACGTAATGAATCACAACTGTAGATCTTCAAAAATTCTATATTCTCTACGAACTCTATATTCAAGCATTATTCATCAATTCCCAATTGGATTAAATATCTCAATTCGAATTGTCGAATCACTTATCATTTATCATACCATCAACCATCTTTTGCATACATCGACCTCCATTTTTTATAGTCATAAATAATAAGATGCATGCATTGCACGCATAGTTTCTTTGGGTGCCAAGTCAGGATTTAAAGTAAAGAGAAAATATGAATGAAATTTATTTAAGCTGTCATTTGATGACATGTGTCTTGTATTTCACATGTATTTTGTCATTTATTTTCATAGGAGGAGTACAACGGTCTTAGATTTCAAAGGATATTTATGATAATAGCGCACTAAAGTAATGCCAGAGATATTGTCTATGCATCCTGTCATATATCTCAATGCCTTTCACATAATTAATAGAGTTTAAAATTCCTGTATATATGTATACATAATATAAAATTTCGTGATATCCATTTATACGTTTCCATATTAACCCAATAGCTGCCATTTGAGGATTTTGGAATTCCTTAAGAAATTGAAATGCTGGAAGCTATTGGAACATATACTATATAATTTATCCGGTAAAAAGTTAAAAAGAAAAAATTGGCAGCTAATGGGTTAAAAAATTAATTCGTTGAACTCGTTTATTAATTAAAAGAAAAACAGCAAGGTATAAAAAAGGCAGTCATCGCTAACAATATCGTAATTAATCATCGTAGGTGGGTGGCCGGGGGAGAAGAGAGTCGAGGAGGTCACAGAGAGAGTGCTAGATCTAGTCGAACTGTCACCGGTGGACGAGATGCACGCGGCTAGCAGCAGCGAGAAACACTTCACCTCGGAGAAGTCCGAGGGTGACGGTGAGAGTAAAACGTTGACGAAGATGTCGGAGACCATCACCGAATCGTCCACCACGCACAAGACCACGAAGAAGGAGTACATTTCGTCGGCGATGTCTTCGACGTCTCAAACGCCTGGACAGGAACCCAGCAGCGTGTGTGTGAAGACTGTTATTCATAGCACGGAACAGGCGTCCTCGCAGGACGGGACACCTCCTGTCGTCCAGGTTGGTTCATTTTTTATTCAGTTAAAAATTTAGGATATTTTGATTAAAAATTTTTGATGAGGAATTAAGGAATTTCTGGGATTTATTAAATAACATGAAATATGAATATAATTGAGTAAGACCTTGATTATCCGAAGACTCGATCATTATACTTTTAAAAGTGAACGGAGTAGAGAACTATATAATTTTTTTATCAATTATAATATAATGTCCAATTATCCGAAAAATTCGGTTTTCTGAACATGCTAATCAATTATTAATTATTTCTGATAATCGAGGTTTCACTGTATTTGAAATGTTATACTGCAATAGAATAATTGGAACCATGTGAAAGTTGTGACGTTTTAATATTAGTAGACTCCATATCTTTAGACAACATAATTTATCGTTTTTAAAGTCAACGTAGAAAATTATTTGTCTTTCGTACTTTAAAAATCATAATATTCATATGCACTTTCCTTTCCTGTCCTTACACAAATCAATTTTTTATACTTTCTGTATATACTAATTTTATATAAATTTGTCAATTATCTCTATTACATTTATGAATATTTCTAATCAACTCGTCGCATGAAGGGGTGCAAGTCACTTTTCGTAATTGAAAGGTTCCGGAAATGGTACAACTATCCTGTTAACATTGACTATTCTGACAACACAACTATTAGCTTACAAAGAAGATGAGTCAAGACTTACTTCACGTTCTTTTTAAGCCTATTACCATTCATAATTCAAGAAAGCAATGCAAGTCACTTATGGGTTTCGTCGCCTCATATAAAGAAAAAGATAACTCGATTCACTTAAAAATAATATGACGAAAATAATTGTTAAATTTGTTAAAATTGTAATATTTTATACAGTCGTATAAAGTGGAGGAACGCGAGAAGATAATTCAAGATCAGCCAGGCGAGATTCGTCAAGAAAAAACAGTGATCGTATCTCAAGACGAAGAAGGCATCAAACGAGATGTAAAAACTGCTCCAGTATCGAAACCGACTAGAAAATCGACGGCACCAAGGTTCGTCTCACCGATTACAGGGATGATCGTAGATCAAGGTTCTGACATCGTCCTCGAAGGAATCATTGATGGTAAGAAACAACCTCATTAAATGATTTTTCTTCTATTTCTTGTGTGTGTAACATTTTGTAATTACTAAGTACATTTGACGTAGGATTCCCTCAGCCAATGATTAGCTGGTCGAAGAACGGACAAGAACTAAGATCGAAGGATGGTATGACGATCACTTACGCGCACAATCACGTCCGCTTGGAATTGAAGAACGTGAATGTCAAGGATGCTGGACGGTATACTTGTTCAGCGAGCAACGAAGCCGGTTCTGCCAGTAGCACAGCTGATCTTGTTGTCAAAAGTAAATAATTATTACTTGTCTTTAATTAATAGGCTTTTAAAGGAAAATAGTAAATGCTATATTTCTTTATTGCTTTTCTTTATAGTAAGGTTTATGTATAAAACAGTTCTGTAAAATACTTGCAAATGTACGGTTAGGGGACTGTGATCCCCAATTACTTTGAGTGTAAGTGTGATAAAAAAAATAGGAATAGATGTAATGAATGTCCTAATTTCTACTTACTGCCTTCTTTTCTATAATTTTATATGGAAGCTTAAACCAGTGAGTAGGAATTGTAACATGAACAGAAATTAGGACATCTATTACAAATAGGGAAAATTATGAGACTGAGAATAGAGATATGAAAGGAATCGAGGAATGTATTATAGATTCCAGGCAGGCGATAGAATAGCACAAGGAATGTAGATAGCGAGGGAGGAAGGTAGATAAGGGGGAGGTAATAGAGATAAAATGGAAATGGTAGCTACAGCTAGTGGAGAACTCGTTCTTGTTATGACTTCTTATGTTATTTATGACGTCGTTATGGATTTTATATTGTTTATAGAGATCTATATTTTTTGGGTAAATCAGCAGTTGGTTCAGACTTGGAAATCAAGGTTTAAGGACCGAGTGCCAGACACAATTTCTTTGATTTGAGAACTACGTTGATTTATTAATTGTGACTCTGTTTTGATTATTTAGAATCACTTTGGATTATAATGTACTTATCGAGTTAATTCAAAACAATATTTTTTATCGAGTGTTATAATGCATATTTAAGTTTGTTATTTATATTCAATTCATGTATGATACATAGTTTAGTTATAATAATTTAACTATAATATAGTTAACGTTAGTACGAAGGTATAGAGATTGTTAGGTAGAATTGTAAACTAAACTTTTTCATTTTTAANTCTGCCAGTAGCACAGCTGATCTTGTTGTCAAAAGTAAATAATTATTACTGGTCTTTAATTAATAGGCTTTTAAAGGAAAATAGTAAATGCTATATTTCTTTATTGCTGTATGATACATAGTTTAGTTATAATAATTTAACTATAATATAGTTAACGTTAGTACGAAGGTATAGAGATTGTTAGGTAGGATTGTAAACTAAACTTTTTCATTTTTAGGCCTCTTGTGTCTGAAATGAAGATATATCTATACTATAACTTCCTTTCTTCATTTCAGAAACGATATTTCCACCGGTGTTTGGTAGAAGACTGCAAGCTCAAGTCGTGAAACGTGGAGATCGCGTCAATATGGAAGTAGAAATCACGGGAACACCTGAACCTACTGTCACTTGGTTCAAGGACGACCTACCAATCAAAGAACGTCCACCACAATTGAGAATCAAGCAACAAGGAAACTGTTACATGCTGACAATTGACAAAGGTATTTTTCAATTAGTTTCTATTTAATAATGCATTTATAATTATTTTAATTGTGTCACAGCTGAGAAGGAGCACGCTGGGAAGTACATGGTCAGAGCAACGAACGCAGGTGGCGAAGCTCAAAGCATAGCTGATTTCGCTGTCTTCGAACCAACCCCCGAAACGATGATGGAGGTCCACAAGACTGTCGTTTATGAAAACGTGCAGGACAAGAAAGTTATACAGGTAATCATTGTTTCATCAATCTTAATATCAATCAATTTTTGGAAAGAACATTTAAACCTCACAATCGTCGTAGAAATTATGATGTCCCTAGTAGCACTTATTGTTGGCCCAACGTTGGGCCAATTATATGCCAACAGTAAATGCTGTTAGGGATATATAAAAAATTGATAAATTAACAGATGATTTATTTTAATATTATTTATAACAAGTTTATATTAATGAAATATGAAAATGTAAAGAATTGTGATTGAGATAAGATTTATGACAAGTTTATATTTATTAAATATGAGATATAAAGAATTGTATATTAATATCCAGTCCGACGAGAAGAAGGGCGAGGCTCTTTATAGCAAACCGAGCGAGAAAATACCGATCACAACGATTCAACCGATTCCTTCGTTAAAAACAACGCCCCTCGTGACATCCTCTTCGATGTCTCAAACGACGAAGACCGTAGAAAAAATCGAAGAACCAGAGACGAAGATGAGTCGATCAGAGACGATCTCATCCACGATTGAGTCCCGTCAAATGGAAACGAAATCGGAGCAGAAGTTCCACATGAAATTGGAGCACAAAACACCCAGCGTGTTGGGACCGAAGAAAGAAGAGAAGACGGTGATAAGAGATGTAGTTCGCGAAGAACTAGAGAAGAGGAGAGCCGAGCCGAAAGCTACAGTGATTGGAGAAACAACAGAAAAGGTTGAGAACGAGAATGTCGAGACATCAAGAATAGCCAAGAAAGACGCACTTAGTTTCTTTGAGTCCATGACGAAGGAAACGGAAACGGTACCAAAGGGACCAAAAGAGATGATCAAGCTGGTGGACGATGCCGACGGCCACGAGGTGAAGGTGGGCAAATTAACTAAAAATTACGAGAGATCGACTACGTATCAAGAAGTGAAGAAGCCGGAACCTAAACCTCCTGAGATACAAACTACCAAAAAAGCCGTTCATGAAATTTTCAGTAAACTGGAGCAGGGAAGCACAGCTAATCGTGGCGTTGATAACAAATTATTTAACTTCCCTTACGAGCCTTATAAACCGTCTTTAGAAACGAAGAAGACGGTTATTGAAGAAACGTCTGGCACGTCATCGGTAATGATGTCAAAGATGGAAAGCAAGATGGAGAGTAAGATGGAGACCAAGTCGGAAGAGATATTGGTGGAGGGTTTCAAACTGGTACCAGAGCCTCCACCGGAGATTGGTTACATGCCGATGCCGGAGGAGATGAAAAAAAAACGCCCTGACGTGTCCATCAAAGCTAAGCAATTAGAAGAATCGTTTGACAAGACCCTGTCCCCAATCGACGCTCCCATTGGTGGTGTGAAAATTTTCCCGACGCCTTCTCCAAAGATTGTAGAGACACCCAAGACGGCCCCGACGTTCTCCATGCCACCCCCACCGTTCACGCTCGACAAGAAGGAAGTAGTTGAAGAACCGTGCATCAAGAGAGACGCCCACGAGAAGAAGGATTACTTATCGTCGATCAGAGCTGCGTCGCCGAGCAGACCTTGGTCTTCGTCGTCAGACGTCGAAACTAGGTCACACGTGTCCACTGATTTGTCAGAGTACAGGAGTCACTCAGCAGCGTCGAGTCATCAAGAGAATCTGAGAGCCACGTCGCCTCGACCGTCGGCTGACGCACTGGCAATGGAAAAATCTTGGGCCAAGAAATGCGCCGATTCCACTAGAAAGTCTTGGCCACCACAGGAAGAGACAAGGTTCAAGCACGATTGGCAAGTTCCTGGAGAGGATTTCAAGACCTCCACTAAAGAAGTAAAGAGGGAAGTACAAGAAACGCCGGAAGGTATAAAGAAGACGAGTATGGAATCTTCTAGTACGACTGAAAAACGTTCGTGGAGCTCGAGCTCGAAGCAAGAGTCGACGGAGAAGTTCACGAAGAGAGCTCCCTCACCACCGAAAGTGCAGCCAATCATTTACAAGGCTGAGACGATCAAGGTAGACCAAACGATAAATAAGATAGAAGAGAAGTCTCTGTATGAGAAATACGTCAGCGAGTCCGACATGAAGAAAATGGAACAATCAGAGAAGATTGAAGAATATTCGAAGAAGTGGACAGGATCTGAAGACTTGAAAGCTCCTGGGTTAGTCAGGAGCATCGAAACGCCTAAGAAACCTGTGATTCAGTTGTACCATCGTACTGAACCTCCTCCACCCGCTGAAATCGTCTTGGAACCTGGTCCACCTGCAGAAATTGGATACATCCCAGCGCCTATAATTAAAGAGAAGAGAGAGAAGAGTTATGAAATGTCCATGGACTATCGGCCAGCCAAGATTCCACCAGGAGGCGTTAGAATTCCATCAATGCCGAAGAGGGAAGAGCCTCCAGCACTACCACCGAAGGATAATAAAATCACTCCTCCACCAATTCCAGCCAAGCTACCGACACCTGTGGAACCGTTTCCCTTTAAACCTACACAAGCACCACCAGTAAAGGTACAGAAAGTGGCTCCACCACCGATCCCAACGAAGTTCGTGAAGGGAACCTTCACCCAGGAGAGTGACTACGAATCAGACATGGACGGTCACTTGAAGGCAAAGTGGAAACCGTATGAGAGTGACGGGGACGAGCCTCGTTACAGAAGAGTTCAACCACCAACGCCGAAGCAGCCGACTAGACCCAGGTCCACCGAGCCAGAACCGCTCCCACCATCCAAATTCGAGGTTCCTCCGAGCATCGGGGGTGTAGCTAGACCTGTGATCACCAGAGAACACCAGGAGAAAATTTGTAAAAAGACTACAAGCTATAAGAGACAGGAGAAGGAGATAAAGCAACAGAAGTATCAGCCTGTTCCAGCGACTCCTACTATTGATTTGAAGCCCGGCTCGCCTCCAATCTATGTTCAGGCTCCACCTGTGAAAAGCCCCACGCCGAAGAGTCCTCCGATTAAAAAGCCAGAGTCTCCAAAATTCAAGGTGAAAATGTTTCAACAGGAGAGTGGATATATGGCAGATACGGATGAGCCTTTCCAACAAAAGAGTTCGATGCAGTCGATGCAAAAGAGCTTCGGAAAGCATGAGTCTATGTCGACGTCTCATGTTGAGTCCCGTAGTTCATGGCACTCGGAGAGCCGATCAGAGTTCTTTGAAAGCAAGAGTTATGACTCTCGACAACAACAGCAGCAGCAGCAGCAGCAGCAGCAAAGGAAGGAGTTTGTGCCGAGCGCTCCAACGATTGTGAAACAACCAACGGTTCAACAGCAACGCAGTTCTTATATGGAAAAAAGCTACACAGGACCGTCGAGATTCGCCACCACGAAGGTTCGAGTGTGTTGTGCGTCGCTTGTTGCTTGAAAGGAGGAAAGTCTGATCGATTGGCCCTCTCGTTTGTTTAACCGATTCGAGTGACGCATCTTACAATTGGTTTTTTTTAGTTTCAGTGTGCCAGTTAATGAGTATTGTTGTTTCTGTTAACGCTTATTTGTAGTGGTTTTGTAGTTATTGTTTGCCAGGATTTTTTAATTTCTAGGATGTTTTGGATGTTTTGGATGTTTTTTTTTTAAATTAACTAATTTAGACAAATTTTTTATTAGAATAAGAATGTATAATGAATCAAAATAGTAAAGAACAATTCTGATGAGTCTAGGAGAAGTAGTAACAGAATAGAAAATTAGTGAAGAGTATAAGTGTGCCAGGTTGCAATTAATTGGTTAATTGTAATGGGTAAAGGTAATGGGAGGAGTTACACAAATGTGACCACCTGTAACAAAGACGGTGGTTTAGGCACCAAAAATCATGAAATTCGTGTGACGTAATTTATGGATAGCCCCTTAAATATTACTTAATTAAAAAATATTCCAATGATCGATTAAAATGTAATGATTATAAAATCTGCAACCTCGTACATTTGCGTTAATTGTGTTTTGCATTAACGTTTACTACATAATTACATTCTTAACAACAATATTCTTAATTGGTCTCTAGGAAACTATTTACGTAGCGGATCAGTCGCAGAAGAAGCTTGATAGTACGAAGAAGATCCTGCCGCCCTCTCCGAGTCCTTCTAAATTCGTGAAGAGCGAATTTCGTGAAAGCGACTATGAGAGCGATTACGACGGCAGAATACCACCGCTTTGGAAACCGCGAGGCTACGAGAGCGACGACCAGTCATTCAGACCCGTGAAACCTCATCTCGCTGGTTCAGGTAATTATAAAACCCAAACGACACTTAATTAAACTAGTCAATACACATACAAAATCTTTTGTAAATAGTAGATTAAATTAAAAACGAAAATTTTATATATGTATATTCTTGCGCATAATTATATGTTGCGTTGTGCATAGAGCAATGTTGCTATTTTTAAATTGTTTCAAAATTTGTGCATAAAACAATGTTGCTATTTTCAAGAACGGTGAAGGGTTAAATGTGAATGGGGGATGTGAATAAAAATGTAAAAATTGCTTTTGAACAGCGCCGGCGGGCCGATTGGCCTGCGTGGCACACGTCGATGGGTCTCTCACTCTATACTATATTTTTCCAGCTTACAACAAGTAGTACTCCTGGCAAGCTTTCTTCCCTTCTCGTTGTTTACCTCGCAAGATAAGTTCTCCTCTCTTCCCGCTTCGCTTGCTTCTCTCTTTTCTTCTCGGCCACTCGAAGTACGTACTCTGATTTTCCCCCGGCTTTCTCACCGACTCTCGTTTTTCTCCCACTCTTCGTGGCTAACCGCCCTCCATTCTCCATTCACTCTCTTGCTATCTCTTCTTCTGTTTCTTCACTTCTTTGTTGTTACACGCTGGTTTCACCTTCGTTCTCAAACATTTGTAAAAACACATTGAAACATTCGTGAAACGCGAGAGAAAGGAATCGCAAACCGGCAAAAAACGGATAAGATTGGATGAAGTAAAAAATCGTTCAACGACGCGTGAAACCGACGTCTGTCCGCTTTCTTCGACGCCAGATTCGGTCACTGATCGGCGGTCCCGGGCCTATTTTCTACCATTAGGAAAGCCGAAGGAGCCACGAACGCCGCTGATCAAGGAGTTCGAGAAAAGGGAGGACAGGGTCGTATCAACGACCCCCACAAAGCAGAAAACCGTTCTTCTACCCGGTTCGCCACCGGAAATAGCGTACGCGCCACCGCCACAGCCACAACCGCAGCCAACGTATTACGAAGCCCGATCCGGCGTGCCGTTCCACAATGCGATCGGTACAGAGACGAAGAAGACCGTCAGGATGGACGAGTCCACCGAGAACAGCAGACGAATCGTCACCGTAGAACAAACCAGCCGTGTAATCAAATTCGGCGACCAAAAGCCGTCCACCGATTTTTCCAGCTTCGACGGTGCGCAGAAGCAGAAGTCCTCGTTCACGGTGCCCACCCCGAAGAAATTCGTCCAAGGCCAGTTCAGGGAGTCGGATTACGAGAGCGACATCGATACTAGAATCAGACCGAAATGGGCACCGGCGGACAGTGACACCGAGGAGCCGAGGTATAGGAAGGTGCAGCCACCCGCGATTAAGGCCCCCAGGTCGGCCAGCGCTCCTGTCAGACAGGAGCACGTAGTGAGCCCGTTGGAATTCGACAGAGGGCCGCCGGTGATCAAGAGACAGACCTCGATGACGCAGCTACGGGATGAAAGGGTTAGCAAGATGGAGAAGAAGGAGGTTGACTCCAGGCAAGAGCTGAAGCCTGGCTCGCCGCCAGAATTTGGGTTTATTTCGAGGACCGACGTGAAGAAAGCTGCTAATCGTAAGAATCTCGTTGATGTCTCGAATTCGTTTTAATGCTCCAAGTACATTCTAGGACCCTCTGGTCAATATTCATGAGATTATGCAAATATTTGATAGAAATTTTAATTACTTTGCTTTGGATTTTAAGCAATTTTCAGCTATTCTTGGTTATTTTTAACACAGATTAAAGAAGACAATGGTCAGAAAAGTCACGTGACTACCCTAGCTTTTAGGTAGCTGCAGCTTTTTACGAGTATAGAACAGTAAATATTATAGGCCATAGGCAAATAGATAAAATTGAAATTATAAAAAGATAAGATGAAGGGACTTAGATCTCATTTTCAAATCACAAATTCGACATGTTTAATTTTAACAACTATTGTACCATAAAAAAGAATTCAGTTGCACTGTCTACTGTCATTAACATCTCTGCCGGATTTCCACAATTCACTCGGAAACGAATTGTCAACGGTCTCATTTTCTGTTCTAACAGTTTTCCTTTCTCTGCGCTTGCTAAAAAAAAAAAATGAACAGTTAAATACTATCTCTAGCCGAGCTTGTCTTCTTATCCCGTAACACGAAAAATCTGAAACATCCGCAGACGTCGCGTCGCGTCACATGAGCGACATGACCAGCAGCTTCAAAACGAAAACCGAGAAATTCGTCAGTGACATCCAATCGGATTTGAAGCAGGGCAAGCCGATCCTGAAACATCCGTCCGACGCCCGTGCCAGCGACGGTGACGAGCCCAGAACGTACAGAGAGGAGTCACGTCACTCGGAACATGGTAATTCAATTACACTGTGCCAAAAATCATTTACATTGGCTGGTGTCAAAAACAGACCTCTTTGTCATTAAACGATGAGCATAAATTATCTTTGAATATAATAACAGCGCAGATTTCCTCGTCAGTAAAAATAACACGAAAGATTTATTTATAAAATGAAAACAAAATAATTTTTAATCTTAAACTTCACACATAAATTAACTAGGAAATTTTTTAAGGATAAAAAATAGTAT
>SMSR01009457.1:0-15948 GCA_019453355.1 Ceratina japonica | reverse complement strand
AATGATGTAGTGTTTTATTTTCCTTAGCAGTATTAATCCATTACTGTTTTCCGTAATCTTTAGAATCCTGAATGTTTAAACAAGTTCTGTGCAGGTCNTCCTACGCCGCGCCGCGCCGCGCCGCGTCACAAATCACGGCGATTATTTTTCATCGATATCCCTGATATCGGCCCGGCGGCCGTGTTACCTCTGAATCGGAATCAAATCGCGATAGCCGCGCGCATGTTATTTCTGACCGCGGGACAATGCCTCTCGCAGGACGTTCGCACCGAACGACGTGAGGCGACGACGACGGAGGATTCGCGAATGGCGCGCGCGCGCGCGCGAGCGCACGACCACGGTCGAGCCACTTTGCGCTTGGTGCAGGTACGCGCGTACATCGGTATACCGGAGAAAACGTTGCACGCGTGTAGACGTGAACGTGCACAGGGCGTATTTATCTCGTTGACGTAGTACGCTGCGCTTGCGCTATCAGTATCAATGTCCTGGCGGTCCGTGTCCTGGATGGATTACGAGAATTTAAAGCTTTAGGGGCCTCCGCGGAATATTCATCCCGTGATTCCTTTCTCATCGTTTTCTTTTTCACCGAAAAAAGGGGAACCATTATTTTCGTTTTAGACGTAACGTGAAATTTTCTGCTGCTGAAAGAGAATTGTATTCTTCAAAAGAAATATACGTATTTAAAATTAATTAAACGGCTGAAGGATACAACGGTATGGTACTAAATGGGTTCATTCTAAATCAGTAGGTTTCATTAATTTTGGTGAAAGTTCGCGAGGAACCAGACCCATGAATCTATGCAGGACTGCGACAAAGAGAAGTGGATGTCTTGACGAGGTTCACGCGAAACTCAATACGCGAAAAGGATACAAAGCTTTCGTACAATTCCCTTTGAGCGTATTTCGTGGTGGAAACGCATAGCAAGGCTTAACGACATGCAAACAAGCACAGTCAACCGGTCGCATGTGTATGTATGTATGTAAGTATAACGCAAGAGAATGAAAATGTTCTTTGAATTCTGTACAACGTTGGAGCCTCCCGTAAAATTTCTTCAAATATTAAACGCAGCGAGGTCGTTGCAAAGCTGTCAAATGAAAAGGTCTATTCTCGCGCGAAGTTTGAATTAATATTTGATCTTTGAAGATTAAGTTCGGGAACGATAACTTATATTAATATTTAAGGGCAGAAATTGGAGACCTGTCGTGTTTCGTGTCAGAGATATGAAAATATATATAGTGACTTCCATTAATATCCGGACACATTTTGAAACGGAATAACATTATTAGTATTGGATCAAAGAACTTTATCTTCTGTGGAATTTTAGAAAGCTTAATTTACTATAGAATGTCTAATAAAGAATTAAAAAAAATTGGTATTCATTGAAATCACGAAGGAAATAGTAAAGGACATGATTTTTAACATTTTACTAGGGTCTGTAATAAAAATTAAAAGTGTCTCGATTGCAGATCTAAGTAAGTTATATGCATGTACAAAGTTTCATCAAAATCGATCAATATTGCTATAAGCTATAAGCGATTAGAAATTGAAAAAAATCGCAGTTATTCAGGACTTTCAATCTATGACTGAGATAAATTGAAAAACTTTTACATGTTTGGATATGACTAAGTCTTTTATGGTTTCACGGATTTTTATAAAATTTTACACATTCATATAACACAGATCTACAAACGGGACGTTCTAAATTTTTACTAGAGTCTCCAATAAAAAAAATTAAACATCATGATCTTTTCTTTTTTTCTTTGATATTTTAACAAATAGTAATTTATTTTAATTGTTTGTTACACAGTACATAGTAAACTAAGCCTTTTAAAAGCCTACAAAAAATTAATTTAGTTGGCTCAACATTAAAAAATTTATTCCGTTTTGAAGTGTGTAATTAATCACTGTATGTACGTCTCGTAAAAATGTTGAAACACATGTATATTTAATAAATGACTCCGGATATCCGTGTCTATCATCGAATTTGTCGAAGTGGTGTTGGTCATAAGACACGGCGGAAACCGGCGACGAGTAAAGTAGCAACATCCCTCGCTGGAAGTTCGAATCTTCTTCAGCATATTGCATTTGAGCCGTCGGTTGAAGTTGGCGAAACAAACGATGAAATCCGCAAAAAATCTATTATTCCCCGCTTTCACCGTCTCCGTTCGTCCGTTGGATCTGCGGTCGGCGCGGCGTACAACGAAATGCCGAGTGTTTCGCTATGAGAGAAAAACGCGGACCAACGAGGAGTGAGAACTATCTTAAAGTGTCGTTAGGAAGTCATCCATTATGCGACTAAGGCTGTTCGTACGCCTAGCCCACGCCAGAAGTCTTCTCCCGGTGGACTTTACACGCGGACACGCCTCCACAGCTTTCTCCGACTCGTTGTCTTCCCCGTCTCCCCCCGTCGTATCCACGTCGTGTTCTTAACTCTTTGACGATGTATTTTCCGTCGCGCGACTTTTAAAAGCGATACATTGGCTAAGTCATTGAAGGATGCGGAGAACTTCCACTAGTTAATGCCACCCATTCCCCCTTGTAGTTCCATTGTATTTGAAATTATTCCGAACGAGAAAAGAAAATATGCATTCCTCACCTCTGCCGTCACGAGAATCGTCTCCGTCATGTACGAGCAACGAACGACAATTAAAAATTCGAAATGTAGAAGCCAGGAAGCGTAGAACGCGACTGCATTCCTGTGATAGCCCATGCGAGGGAAAAGAAGTTTGATAGACTTATAAGGAATCTCGTCCGAGGAACTAGTTAAACAATTTGTACACGGAGCAGAGGAAAGGAGGGAAGTTTTCATTTTTTCCGTCGGCAGTTTCCCAGGAATCGAGACGCTTCCTTGTTACGGTTTATCGATAAATCCTAGCCGCGGATTCTCCCGCGCCGGCATCGTTAATAAATAACGAGCATCCGATTGATTTAATAAATGCATTCTAATTAACGTAACACCGTCGGTCACCGCAACGGACGCCGGCGGCCGGTATCGGACGAGCGCGGCAACGCGTTCCGTCGCACCGGTCGATCTGTTACGCCCGATCCTCCTCGCGCGTCGATTAATCACGAAAGCGCGCGTCGTCGCCGCCGTCCTCGGCCCGGAATCCCCGTCTAACAGATGTTCCGCGCGCAAACCCTTTTCCGCGGGTGCCATTGTTTCGATCGCGCGCTTACACGCACCGCGTTTGGGAGCGCAAGAGGAGGAGGACGGTTCCTGGGTGAGCAACCGGGGCGCAGTGCGGCGCGGCGGAAAGTTCCACCGCGGACACGGTGTTTCGTCGCGGTGCCGACATTACAAGCGCAAAGTCTTCCTCGGAGAAAAGTTATGCTCGGGCTCGAGGTGCCTCGTCGGAATACAAAGGGGGCCCCTGCGTGATCCTTCACCGCTCGGAACAATGCGCCGTGAAGCATGGCCGCTCGTTTCCCGTGTCGCGCACGAATACGCGGCCGAGCGCACTTCTCCTACGCTCCCCCCCCCCCTCTTTCTATCTCTCTCTCTCTCTCTCTCGTTCTTCGTCCCTCTGAAGTTCGCGAATATCGCGAGAACCCCCTTTTCTGATATCTTCGCCGAGGGTCTCCCGCTTGTGCTAACTACTTACTACTACTTGCCTACCTACTCGGTTTCACGCAACGTTAATCGAATCCGTGTATCCCTGGGGAACGCGACGCCGCTTTCCGTTTCGAGGAAACACGTACTTATTATTATATATAGATCGTGAAAAAGATTAGCCGGATGGTGGTAATGCGATTCGAATGTTACGGTGTTGGCTACTTACTTAATGCGATCACGGCTGTTGATTGGCGACGCTTAATGGAACGATAATGTGCCGGATAGAAAATGGGAGCAGAGGTTATTTTAAAACACGATTCCTCTTCATGGGAAGTGTAGAGATATAATCGTACAACGGATTACAGTAATACATGCGTGCCTACTTTCTCAATCTTCTTCACAAAAGTTAATGTCCACCTTTTGTGAAGTAATGTACAGGTGACGTGGGACACCCTTAGCCTGAACAAGGTGTGTAATACGAAGTAATTAACACTAGAACGACCAAACCCGTCATTTTGACTGGTTTTAAATGGAGAAATGCATGTGTAAAAAAAAGTCTGTTGTTCCAGTGTTAAAACAACATTCTATTTCTAATTAATAATACATATTGTTTATAAATTAATAATACATATTGTAAATAATACATATTGTAAATAATACAATATATAATGTATATTAAGATTTATTGTAGTTGTCTGGTTAAAAACTATACGTGGTACTTTTAACCCTTTTAGCCTCTTTATCTTTAACCCCTTGGGTACATTTGACGTCTGAGACAAGTCATTCACTTTTGTTTATTATAAGCATAATATTAGGAAAGAGATTACGTGGCAATGCAAACAATGCAAAGTAGCACTGCATTTACCTACTTGCTTTGAAAAATATCACACTCTGCATAATTATTAGTAATTGGTTTTTCGTTATAGCTTGAATTTATTTCAGTTAGTTTTATTTCGTTGTTATTAATTTATTTTTGTTTTGCAATTCTAATTACTTGAAGACATCTTAATACTACATATGTCACCAATATTTTAGAAATAAATAAATTCTTACGTAAAATGTACTGCTTTTACATACAACTCCAAGCAACCAAAAATTATATCCGTTCCACATGCAAATATTTTCTCGAGTTAAAAATATTTCTAAATTTTATTTTCCCCCTTCAAGAAAAGTAAATTTTGTTTCATGGAATGCTATTTACGCTCGGATAACGTTTTTCGTTGTTACGTGAACTTTTAACACGATTTCGATTGGAACACGGCCGATGCCAGTTCTCTGCTTGCTTGTACGCGGTCGCGATTAAACAACTGCGTCTGCTGATTAACGAACGGGTCGCGATAATCAAGCAAGTTGTCGACCAGCATTGCCGTCAAACACAGTCGTCTGTTAGCCGGGAACGGATCGTTTAATGTCGTTTCACCCATCAAACGGAGAACCCCAATGAGAATCGCATACACACAGTGGTCTCTTATACTCTGCCAAGGATCAAGCCTCTTGCAACGACGTCGACGTTTGCACACGACACCCATGAGCAACCGATTTTCTGCAAAAGGTGTCTGCCTCTTAAGCGTACGAATTAATACAAAGATACCTGATTAGATGGAATGAGAATCACCCGTCGACGAAATTCGAATTCCGATTGTTTTTATTTCCATTCGCACACAAAACCACAACTTCTATATTATTCCCAAAATAATTCGACATAAAAGATTAATCGGAAACTTAGTTTTCTACTAGAGTTCTCTCAAGAATGAGTTATTTTGAAATTTTATCTGAATAAATCATAAAAGGAAATTATTATATTATTATATATTCGACTTTTACTTTCGATGATTTTTATTCCTATTCACACACAAACCACAACTTCTATATTATTTCCAAAATAATTCGATAGAAGAGATTAATCGGAAGCTTCTTACTCGAGTTTTCCCAAGAATCTCGCAATTTTATCCGAATAAATCATAAAAGGAAATTATTTCACAGCTTATCCTAGCTTCTTCGTGTTTCATACGATTGAAAATGGTTGAAGGCAATATATCAGGTAGGTTCAATCAGCCGAGCTTTTATTAAACGCGACAATTGCGCTGAGTGACGGAATTGCCGGATATTGATTTCGAATTAGCAAGATCGTCGGGAGTAAATCGCTTTGGCGAATAGAAATCGAAGGAAAAACGAAGTTATAATGGAATCACCGTTCTATTGTCGGCTGTATAGCTCCGGAAATATCGTTTCCTTCCAATGCAATGCTTAGGAGGAACGCCTTCCCTTACGGGACGCTTGATGAATTTCCACCGCAACCTTTTATACTTTGTGCTTAATAGCACGACATTGATATGCAACAATGTTCCGAACAGCAAACAAGAGCAAAAACGTTAGGACCGAGCATGCGAATTGCACGCGCAGCCAGCGATGTGTTTTAAACGATGCGAGATCCGTTCAATGAAATTGCACGGCGCGGCTCAAATTAGTGCTTGTAATAACCGATGAAACATCATTAGGCCGCAGCACCTGTATAATTTCCATCGGCGTCGATACATGGAACCGCTTAATCGGTCATAGAGCAGACAAAGGGGTGTGACGATGCGTAACCGAGAAGGGGGTAAGGACAGGTTTGCGAGCGCGGTTACTAATAAAAAAAAAAAAGAGAGAGAGAGAAGACGCTGCCACAAAATTGCGTAGCGCGGAGTGCGAGGCAGCTGCTAGGATAATGGAACGGGGTCTCGCGCAAAAAGAAATGGATCAACATTAATCTTCGCTTCGGGGCACACGCTCGGTTTACACGAAAAAGAGGGTCGAAGTGCATAAAGGCGTCTAATTATTATGTGGTCGCAATGAAATTTTCGCGACCTCGTGATAAATTAGCCCCTGCGACGTCGTGTCGGTTAATGGAACACTTTCGCGGACGCGGACTTCTCTTACGGTTTACCCGAAAGTGGTCGAAAAAAGAGGGGCGCTTTTTAACATGAACGCCTCGAAATTACGGCTTAACGAGCGTATTAGGTAATGGAAGACACAAGGACGCATCGAAATAACGATTGCAGGTATGATATTTGTCCGAACGCATCGTAAAATAACGTAAATTATGAATGATTATTCATGAGCCCCTACATTAGTTTTTTGTTCGAACCACACGCTAAAAACTGTGTGCCATAAAATGGTATAAATTATGAACGATCGTTTACGAGCTTTTACGCCGGCTTATTAAACTATTCTGGGCATTAAATCCTCTCCTTTATTGAAGGAGGCGAACGTTACGCGGGGAGGAGGGAGTGTCGCCCGGTTAACGCCGGGGGTGAAACTACGTAAAGGTGTCTAATTATTAGTTCGTGCTAAAGCGCGGTTCCAGATCGAATCAACGTGCATGCACAAAGGCCATAATGTTTTTCGATATGCTTTCTCCAGTACACAGAACACACCTATTTTTCTATTCTAATCATTGCGGGCTCCCTATTTTTTCCCACCATTAGTCTAGAAAAAAAAATAGTCCTAACAGTAAGAGATGATGTCTCTCTCTCTCATTCTGGATTTGATCGTGGTGAATCCAGGTAAAAAATATTTCACTCTGCTTTTACTACCTCGTTTTTTGTGTATTCTTCTCGGGAGGTGAACGTTTTAATGGTTAGATTTTTACGATCGTTTCTCGCGTGTCGTTTAACACCGAAAGTATCGGTCGAAGCCCCGGCCGTGTAATGCACGTTGGCCCCTCTCTCTATCGGAAACTCGAGATTGTCGTCAAACACGTTGAGGGCACTTGATAGTTTCTGTCTGGAAGTTTTACGATTCTTTTCAAGGCTACACGCAACCTTTAGGTTGCTCCGTACTTTTCGAGCACCGCTTAATTCCTTATTGTGAAAACGATATAATACCATAACAGTACGTACATACTTTTTATATCGCCAACTGGTTTACCTTTTCCCCCGCTTCGAGATCATATTGAGTCAACTCAGAACTTATCACAATTCGCTAAAATGCCATCAACAGATACAGTGACTCCCATTAATATCCGGACACCTTTCGAAGCGGTATAGGATGTTTAGTATTGGATTAAAGAACTTTATCTTCTGTGGAATTTTAGAGAGCTTAATTTACTATAGAATGCCTAACAAAAAATTGAAAAAACTTGGTATTCATTGAAATCGCGAGGAAAATAGTAAAGGACACGATTTTTAACTTTTTTATTAGGGTCTGTAATAAAAATTGGAAGTGTCTCGTTTGCAGATCTAAGTAAGTTATAATGCATGTACAAAGTTTCATCAAAATCGATCAATATTGCTGTGCGCTATAAGCGATTAGAAATTTAAAAAATCGCAGTTCACGATTTTAAATCTACGACTGGGATAGATTGAAGAATTTTTACATGTTTCACACACAACTTATACCGTTTCGAAGTATGTCCGAATATTAATGGGAGTCACTGTACGTACACATGTACATTAAAATAACTGAAGAGGCAGCTTTAATCGGTCTGGTGTGATTTTCCACAAATCGTATTTGCCACAGGCAGACATCGTGAATCTCTAAATGGCCCATTACTATGACGGCTGATGTCAATGGTTGATTTTCATCATGACCAGCAACTGAACTGACCCGCGCGACGCTGGGCTGTTTGTCTAACGAGCTGTTCGAATTCTGCCATTAAATTCGCATCCGGAGATAATCGTGAACGAGCTAACTTAGACATTCTCGAGGTTCATCGATCCACAGACCTCGGTTACACAGAGTCGAAAAGGTTAATTGCACTTGGTTGCAAGCTTGGTTGCATTATCGTTCGTATGCATCATCAGTGGCGACGTCATCGAATAGTTCCGAGCGCCGTTGTCATCGCGATGAACAGGAGTTGCAGCAAAAGTTTCGCAGGCTTGTGTACGCCTCTCGAACGCGAGAGGCCCGATAAGTAATAAATTATTATCGACAACCGCACATAGTTCGCCGTCGCCGCGATTTATTACTCCGTTCACGTGACGGTACGTATTGTCGTTGTTCTTTCCAGCCATAATCATGGCCTACAGCCCACGGGAACGTGTTCGAATCTCCAAAACAGGATAAACGATCAGATCAAGGGGCTATGACGGGAGAAGAGGAAAGCATAGAGAACGGAGAGGATACTAGTTAAAATCTGGACTAGCCCTCGAAACGCTGTAAGCGCGCGCTTTGTGCCGCTCCTCTTTTACAACCTTTATTCCGTTTTCACGGTATGCATTTTACCGTATTCGTTTATTTGCGGCTTAAAATATGTTAAAATTTGCAAACCACAAAAAAGCTACAATTTAGCACTTTTGCGTTTACATAAATCTTAATAATGCAGACTAAATTATTGCATTTACACTTTGATTCACAATAATGGAAAATAAGGTGAAAGTATTATAGATGATTTTGTACCGAAAAATTCTAACTCACTAAATAAAACGATGCGCCAGTCTGATAATGCAAAATTTCAATTCTTGTGGAAACGAGGAAATCCAGAAGTATTTTTGAATCAGCAACGCTTTAAATGTGTTTAAATTGGCGACAGAATACGGAGGCAAGGGAGATCGGAGGGAGCACGTACCGTAGCCGTAACGATTTAATTCGTTCCTGTGCTAAACAGATGTTTTTCTCGGAGGCAGCAGCCGGGGGACGAGAAAAATTGACCGAGGCGGCGCGAGCAGTGCCACAGACGAGGAGGACACGAACTGTTTGTTTGTGATGCACTTCGCAAGTCTCGTCGCCGAGACCTTGACGCGGCTATTTCGTTTTCAAGTTACTAGTACAAATGTGCACTTAGCACTATCATGTGGCCGTGAGAACTTCCGTGGCTCACTCTGAACTTACCCGAAGGATAATTGGCAAAACAAGAATATAGGTAAGTCACCAATGTTTGTAACAACAAACAAACGTTCTTAAGGAGGTTCATCCATAGAGGTATTATAGATAGAGTAGGCAAGCCATAGAGTCGTCTGTAAGTGGAAGCGGTGGGTCGTTAGAAAAGGAGAGAACATGAAGTTGGTGAAGCTACCTCACTCTATTTCGTTATTCCTTTATTAAAAATCCATATTTTGCAAATCGGTCGCTCAAGCGTATCACGTCATAAAAGAGAGAGATAGAAACCCAATTCGATTCTCTTTCGCTTTTCATTTGGAGGACGCTTTCCGGCCAGGCTTGCCTACTCTATCTATAATACCTCTATGGGTTCATCTGGTACATGGCAAGTCAAATGTAAGTTATAGAAACGGGGAGCTTGCTTGACTAGCGTACATGTTAATAACAGAGGTTATCTACTGCTGAAAGATGCAGATTCGTTTGTTGCGTTTATATATTTCTCGATTTATAATTACCCAATCTACCTAAATTTGCAATTAAAATATTCGTTAAATGTTTCTCTTTAAGGAGGTTCTACTGGTAACGGTTTTAAAATTACGAAAAATTTAAAATTTAGCGTATGAGTAGATTTTGATTAAATAATGAATGTGTTAAATTTTGGTGAACCTTCATGGGATGATAGAAAAGTTCTGAAGATTTAAATTTAAATTGTTTTTCGCAAATATCTAAGTTCCTATTTGTCGGACGATATATATGCATACGATCGAAATCATAGATTGACAAATTGTCTAGAACAATCATTCTTGGTATTTTCTTCTTGTGGGCAACGGTTTTCAAAATAACACGCGGTAAAAACTTGAAGTTTTCGGAAGAATGATGTACGCGGCTTGATTCGAAAACTTAAAATTTTGTCGCGTGTTATTTTGAAAACTGTTACTCGCAGGAAAAAAATATCAAGAATGGTTGTTGTAGAGAATTTATCAATCTATAATTTCAGTCCGATGCATATGTATCGTCCGACCAATAGGAACTTAGATATTTGCGAAAAACAATTTAAATCTTCAGAACTTTTCTCTCATCCCATGAAAGTTCACCAAAATTTAACACAGTCATTATTTAACTAAAATCTACTAATAATCTAAATTTTAGATATTTCGTAATTTTAAAACTGTTACCGATAGAACCTCCTTAATATGACATAACTTTCATTCAAAATTGTCTGTCAATACCTAATAAATTAGCGATAGAAGTCTGGGAAATCACTCTTTTCCATATGACTACATGTAAAATTGTCAAAAATATTTATATTAATATCTCATCATTAAGGTATCCAAATGACTTAAAAAGTTTTTTCAGGTATCCTCGTATACTTCTATAGACTATCGAATTTTTTTTGGAGATCTATCTGTTAATTTCTTAACCGGATGAACCTCCTTAAACATTTCTTACTGCGTCTTGTATGTATTATATTTCACATGAATACATGAATACTCTTTATACAGCTTCACTGTTTCGAGATATAACTCCAATTGATATGGTTTATAAAAATTGTGTTCATACGATTTGCACGTGACTTTCGTTATAATTTTGGACGAACAGAAACAGTCCGTACGACAAATAATTCGCTGGAAATCAGAGAACCGTTTCCTTCCCTACGGAAACTAGATGCAACATTCAGGAAGGAAGGGAAACACCTGGAATCCGTCTGATCGTCCCGGAGGACCAAAGGGAGAATTGGTCAGCGCGAGATGCATTTCGCTGTTGTATCTGCGACGCGGCGGAGACCTTGGCACGACTTTTTCCGTGGTCCTTTTTCCTTCGGTGTTGGCGAACGCGTGGGCACGATGCAGTTAGGTAGTCCCTACGGACAAGGCCTTCCGTGTCGGTTGCCACGTCGCTTGTTCCTCGCGTCTACATGTAAACCGCAAGCAGCCGCGTGGCTCCGCCTTCGTCGCATTTCGTCTGCCGATCGCGACAGTGTTTCCAACAAATGCGGCTCGCCTCCGGAATCGCACTCCATCCCCTTTCTTTCGTATGCACCGTCTCCCTTTTCTCTCCCGGCCGTATGCACCGTTTCTTCTCTCAATTCCTTCACCACGTGTATCTGGCGAACGTGTACGTGTGCAATGCCTCGCGCACCTACACGCGCATTCCGCGTTGTCTTATGTAAGGCGACGTTATCCTTGCGAAATCGAAACA
Organism: Ceratina japonica; assembly: GCA_019453355.1. Taxonomy (NCBI): domain Eukaryota; kingdom Metazoa; phylum Arthropoda; class Insecta; order Hymenoptera; family Apidae; genus Ceratina; species Ceratina japonica. The sequence continues at coordinate 4,397 of SMSR01009457.1, read as the reverse complement.
CCTCCGCCGTTTCTCTCGTGAACCGTACCGGAAGTGTTTGGCTCTCTGCGTAGGAGAATCCGTTATTTTTCAAGAACAAACGTTAGGAGTTTCCTGGTCGCTGATACACTTCATAGCGAACAACAGGAGAGAATTCGTGTTTTTACCATTCATGATTTAATTCGACGTCAAAAACCTTACTCTTTTAAGCGGGAGTAAATTATTCGATTAAATTTGTTACCTAACAGTTTGCAACTCAATTAAATTCGGTACGGATTCGCCGAACGAAAAGCGCAGAGAATCGGGAATTCCGAACTAATCAATTTAAATTCCGATAAGTCGAAGATATCTAATTCCGCTCCCGTCAAATATTGAACGTGAATTGATGGGGAGCAAATTAAAGTTGAAATCGTACACTTACCGCGATTTCGATATCGAAAATATCTATTGAATTCGCGTTCCTCCGGCGTACCGATTAATCTCGCCGGCAATTAATCAACTCGAATTCGTTTGCCGCGAATTTTCCACTTTCACTCCCAAATAAGCGCAATTCTTTTTTTTATCTCCCCGTGGGAAGTTCGATCGGAACGTCATACACGTTCGGAACACGACGCAGGCAATTCATTTTATGCGGCGTATCTCTGCCTGGTGGCGATTATCGCCGCGCCCCGGACAACCGGGCCAGTTTTTCGTGTTTACGCGAGAGATTCCTACCGATTTTTCCGTTCGACACCGGCCCGACAGCGATCCCATCATCGTCATAGATTATTTCGGAATGCGATGAGCGTTTCGCTGATCGACCAGCGGAATCGACGCGGCCCCGTCGAAAACACCCGGCTCGCCAGCCCGGGTCGATGAAAATGACCGTCTCGTTAAAAATTCAACGAGATATCATGGGCGCGACGTGGCGCAATGTATTCACACAGTTATTCGACCGTTCCGAGCCTGTAAGAGCAGTTATCGGCAGTATCGCAGGGAATCCCAGGCCAGTTATTTGTCGACAAGACGGTTGAATAATGAAAATAAATAAGTATTCCCGATACCAGCTGGCAACGGCGATCTGGGAGCGTTTCGAGATAGACGAAAGCAAACGAAACACGTCTTCTTCTTTTAAACCTTTTTTATAATACGTTGTAATTCATGAGTGACGAACCAAAAATAATTCGTAGAGGAAGTTCATTCACTATTCGAGTTAATTACTCCACACTAATAACAACGATACTGTGAAAACATTTTATCCATATCCATGCAGTATTCACGATACTGTAATTCGTTCGATGTCATCGCAAAAATGGGGCGCATGATTAATTATTTCTGTACAATGAAAAATCGTGCTGCCCTCACACCGACTGTTCATTAATACTAACCGCTGCTTCGGTTTTAACATTTGGGCTCGTTGAACGTTGAACGCGAAGTAAAATCCTCCTTTACAAGTCAGACACTTTACAAGTACGTAAAGTGAAAGCGATCTCGCATTAAAATCGGCGGCGTTCGAGGGACCGACGGCTCGTTACGGGATCCACCGAAATTCCATATTTGGGTCAGTGTCGAGAGGCGCAAAGGGACGTCCCCGGGCCGTCATTTGCATACGTAGGTACATATGTAACCGAGGTCCCGCCTGCGAGGGTCGTACACGCCTTCGCATAATGTCTGCGATGCATTATGTATGCTTCACACCCTTCTGATGATTCGGAAAATCACTGTAGGGCAGACACATCGTCTGTCTGTCTCCATGCACGAGCGGACGACGCTCGTGGCGCGTCCCCACGTGTCGTGACCGCACTGTAAATCGATTCTCCAGAAAAATTGGCCTATCGGACGATTATGCAATAGAAACGTACCTGCACTTTTGCAAGGAACGACGAACAGACGTTTGGCAGGCATTTTAGGGAATAGTATACGTGGCTCACTTATAGAACAGTTATGCAAGCTAAGAATTCTATTGTTGTTATTAATATTAGGACCTTGAATAAGTTCTCGCTGTTTTTTCAAAGATAGCAGTAGCAGTACCCCGTTCGTGGAATTTCGAATGGTAACACACATGCAAGGCAGTAGTGTATCTAACCTTAAATTTCAGTGTATGGTAGTTCACTTTAGTGTAAACAAAGTAATTTTTTCTTAGTTCTGAAAATGTCTACTTTTGTGCCAAATAAAGTGTATTTGCGGGGAATTTTATTGCACTACTTTATTCAAAAGAAATCTGCAGCTGAAGCACATAAAATTCTTGTTGAGATTTATGGTGATAATGGTTTGTCGGATACGACATGCAGAGACTGGTTTCGACGCTTCAAAAATAATGATTTTGAACTTGAGGATAAAGAACGTTCTGGCGCACCGAAAAAATTTTAAGACGAAAAGTTGGAGGAATTACTCGATCAAGACCGATGTCAGACGCTACCAGAACTTGGAAAAACATTACAAGTAGATGAGTCTTTGAATCAAATGTTTTTGTTCCTTATAATTTAAATAAAGCTTTTATTTTGTAAAAGAAACAGCGAGAACTTATTCAAGGTCCTAATATGAATGAACAATTGTCTAATTTTACATGTATCAAATTAAAATCTAATGAGGATCAAAGGTATTATGCAAAAAATCAGTATATCATTCATAATGCCGTGCAATAAAGAGTAAAAGGTTGACGTGACTTGAAAATACGCGAAAAATGAGATTAAAATTCGTGGTGAACGCGGTTGGTTAATCTACCCGTTGCTGGCCCGCGAGATCGGACTTATATCACGGGTTGATTAACGCGTCCAGGGAACGGAACAAGTTCGAAACGGGAACATGGCTGATTTGCATAGGGCCGCGATTAATTATCGTGAAATCGCACGGAAACAAAGTCGGCCAATTACGCTCGACGGAGCAATGACAATTCCGTGTAATCGATAACCGGTGCGAGTGCGGGGGCCACGTCACCCCGAAAACAGCGACGCGAACGACGCGTGATCAGGAATTCGAGAGCGGTACCACCGTCATCTCTCATCCGAGACATGAACGCGAGGGCACTTCAAAGCAGGCATCGTCCAATAAATGCGCTGCATTCGTCATTTGGCACACACCGCGCTGCGATGATGCTTCGTTGCTCTTGCGATCGAAATTAGGAATTAAATCGTCGAACGCATCCGTCGAGTTTATATTTACAACCTGCGAGATAAATGATTAAATATTGCCCTCCAGAAAAAGTGTCACCAATTTTGTACAATTCTGTTTTTCTTCTTTTTTAATATTATACATCAAATCAACCATTATTTTCTTGTCTGCTCAAACGTACTGCCTGTATATATACTTTATTGTATTATAAAGGGTTTTTCTAGCCCGTAAATAAATAAATAAAATCTGTTCACATTCGTACAATATAATTTATACGGATAATCGTATGCGTTTTACACTTGCCTGTATTGTATGCCAAATAAATCGTTTGACTCTGCGGAGTCGCGAGACTTTATTTTAAAGTTCAGTCGAGAATAGGTGGAACCGGAAGCTGAATTAGAAAGTTTCGACGTCTCGAATAACGAATCAATTTCCATTAGCGCGATTAGCACGATTCATATCGTGGCTCGTTCTCGTTGTGCAGTTTCGTGAATAATTTATGCATGCGTACCCAGTTCCCCTTTCGGGCTGCCCGTTGCGCGTTTTCAGCCGATTCTCTCTATCTCTCTCGTCCCTTCTCTCTGTTTCACCCGAGTGTTGCTGTTTTTATTTTCACAAGTCACGAACGCGCCAAGGCAAAGCGCCTCTCTTTTACGTCCGCAATTTAATTAGCGCGGATTAAGCCCGAATGTCCCCGGATCTGCGCCCCGGTCTCGTTTCCTCTTCGCGATCCGTTCGTACTTTCTCTTTCTCCGGCCGTGTCGTTCGGCAAGCGCACGAGAGTGCGCGCACGGAGAGAGTAAGAAGAAAAAAAAAAAGGACTGCGCCTGAGTGGCTGCGAATCCTCCGGGGGAGGGACACGCGGATTCGGGCACGAGAAGAAGGACGAGGAGCCGCTGAATTATGCGCGATACTTTTTCGTTCATTTGTCGCGGCCAGGCCCTCTCCTCTCTCGTGTGGACAATATCTATTACGGCCCGTTCTGAAATTCAATGATTCAGAACCTAATGAACTGCTCGCCGATAAATTCGCGTTCGTCGGGGTTTCGTTGCTCGCCCCGGGAACACGGTCAATTTACCCGCGGACCAGCTGATGAATTATGGAGAATATAGGATTCGTCGGCCCCTTTTGATTTTCGTACCGTTCCGCGCGGCGCGTTTCCGCGTCCGCGGGATACGTTCGCGGCCTCTCGAACGATCGCTCTCGCGTGCCTGAAAAAGAATTTTTCCGATTCCGAAGGAACGAAAAATCGTTGGAGATCGAAAACACGACTTTTCTCTCTGTTTGCGTCACGTGACGGATAGCGGCCGGGCAAGTTTGATGAAATT
>SMSR01009455.1:6811-17686 GCA_019453355.1 Ceratina japonica | reverse complement strand
CAATTGGTTTGTGAAAAATTATTCAAGTACGAAAATGTCACACATTTGGCGCCCTCGTGGCATTGTTAAACTCTTCCTTAAGAATACGCGCCTACAAAATTAAGGATTTCAAACGGCACAAAGAAACTTTTAGCGTACAAAAATGTGCGGACAATGTTTATGAAGTGTGTACTTTTTAATAACGGAACTGTTTAATGGCGGGATACTCGTTTATTTTGATACGAAATTGTGAGTAACAAAATACGCTATCATAATCAGTCGCCAATATTTAGACTCGGAAAAGTTATAGCTATTAACCTATTAATTAACCTATCAATTTATCTGGAATTCGCAAGGAAAATATTTTATTCAAACAAATAACTGTTCAAACAAACTATTTACGAAGTTACATTGAAAATATGACTGCTCGAATGGAGTCTACAGAAAAAATTGTACAGAAAATGTATTAAAACTTTTTATTCATAACGCTTTTGTTGTTTAAAATAAAACACAATGTTGTGTATGAATTACAGGCCAAGAATAGACTATTAACATTTTTTTCATAATTTTTCTTGCAGAATCTATTCGAGCAACAGATTTTAAAAAACAAACTTAAGGTTTATTTGGTCGATAGAAAGCTGTCAGCATATTGTAATAAAATTGCATAAAAATTGGTACTTCCTTGAAAAAAGTTTCTGAGAAGGCATACTTTATATACTTCCATATTCCCATAAAAGCCCTCACTTTTCAGTCAAGTTGTGACTTCCATTACGAATGGCATGCTTAAAGAAAACGGTAAGTAAGTCATAACTTATCTACCTTGCAAATAGATAGCAGAATAATACAGGCATGATAACAGAACGGTTCCTCGGAACGTCTTCATCTCCGGTATCTTCCAATTCCGAAAAGTGAATTACATCAGTATCACTTTTTACTTCTTCATATAGTGACTTGAAGTCCGACGGGAGATAACACGCGGTCGAAGCCGTAACAGAGAATGATAGTAAAAAAATAGCTGTTCACTGACTTCATCTAACAATAAGTATAAACATACCTAAGTATACACAGTATAAAAATAAAATTCGAATCGAATGAACAGCAATATGAATTTACAAGTACAAACGTACTTAAGCGTGCCAATATTAATCTACTTAAAAATGTACTTCCAAGCGATCTCTTCTTGCTCGTACGTCTTTTTTGTTCTTTGCCATTTTACACTTTAGCCTAACGGGAACCATGACCACAAGTTTATCGCAAAACCTGNAGAGAATGATAGTAAAAAAATAGCTGTTCACTGACTTCATCTAACAATAAGTATAAACATACCTAAGTATACACAGTATAAAAATAAAATTCGAATCGAATGAACAGCAATATGAATTTACAAGTACAAACGTACTTAAGCGTGCCAATATTAATCTACTTAAAAATGTACTTCCAAGCGATCTCTTCTTGCTCGTACGTCTTTTTTGTTCTTTGCCATTTTACACTTTAGCCTAACGGGAACCATGACCACAAGTTTATCGCAAAACCTGTTAGGTCTCTGTTGTAGTTGTACGGGTAACCCTTGCCCCATGAACATTGAGCGAAACTTGGGAACAGAGTCTTTTGACCCACTATCAAGTAACGTAGACGTCTCGGTGAGAGAAAACTAAATTGGTCTGTTTGGAACGACAGGTTAAATTGAGAGATGTATGTAGTTGGTAGCAGGGAGCATTTTTCTTTTACGTGCACGGGGCTTTGAGCGTAACGGGTTACAGCTGTTATCATTGCGGATAAGAAAATATGGTTGCACAAAGATACAGAACGTTGATGTAAAATTTACGGCTTTAAAAGAAAAATATGCGACCAATAACAGAAAGAATCTAATTTGAAACGTTATTTCTAGCTTTTAGTGTTAACCTATCAAAAAAATCGTGATGCGGACAACAAGTGTATATTTCAAGAAGTCTCTTCAGTTTCAAATTTTTACATTCTTCTAGTTTCATGAAAGTTGATGAATTTTGTCGATTTCATAATATTCTTGAAGAGTTATATTATACACCCATACTGCAAAATTAAACAATTTAAAACGTATGGTCTTTTTCATAATTTTGTGTCATTTTTCAAAGTTAGGTCACTGTTTGGATTAATTGGCTAATTTACTTAATTCTTCAGCATAGTATATTTTTTCTATCACCAGTATGAAGGTTATCCACTATTAACGATACACTCTATACATCTCCAATACTTTTCCTAAAATCCAAGGCATGAAGGAAGCAAAAAGAAAGGAAGGGACAGGTTTTCCCTTCTATCAAATCCTCTATACGTACGACGGATATATTTCAGGAAATTGAAATTTACTCGTGCTGGCTTTATCGAATCNATCCACTATTAACGATACACTCTATACATCTCCAATACTTTTCCTAAAATTCAAAGCATGAAGGAAGCAAAAAGAAAGGAAGGGACAGGTTTTCCCTTCTATCAAATCCTCTATACGTACGACGGATATATTTCAGGAAATTGAAATTTACTCGTGCTGGCTTTATCGAATCACGAGATTGAACCTAGCCTCGATTTCGGACGAGCTCGACGCGTGATCTTTACTGAAAAATGTAAAAAAAGTTTCTCTGAACTCGTCGTTTGCAAGCAAACAACCCCCACATAAACGATTGTGTAAGTTGATCCGTTCTTATTCTACAGAGGACGGAAGTTCTTCAGCCTCAATATTTAAAACAGGAAAACGTTTAACCGCTGATAGAATGCACTGATTGTAAGTTATTCAAAGTTTTCATCTCGAGAGTTTTGTAAAGTTAAAAATATTCACAGCACTTTTCCTACTTCTTAATTCGTTCGATTCCTATAAAACGGTTCTATCGATCTTTTTAAACGCAGAACCATCGAGAGGGCAATTACGATCTTAAATGAATTAAATGATTTATAGAGGTACCAAACAAAATTCATTTTCCATTTAACTGCGAGCAGTTGAAAATTTCGATAAACTTGCAGAAAGACTTGCTTCTTTCAATAAACGAATAGCGTTTTATATAAATGAAAAATAAACGAGCAGAGAAAATCAGACGTTACATGTTAATTCAATCAAAAGTAAACGAAACGGAAATGGGTATATTGTTGCGGGCAGGCAGCCTCTTTNTTAAGAGGTCTCGGAGCCGAAAACTTCGTCTGGCTCGCGATAATAATATTTACCGGCGGTCGAGCAGCTTCGACTTGGAAATATCCTGCGCGGATGAAATGAGACTCCGTGTTCTCTCGTCAAACAGCCATACAATCTGAAGTCCGGATGTTGTTCAAATTTGAAACAATTGCTGATCATAAAATTTTTTGCAAAACAAAATGAACACTTGATAAGGATACGGTCGTAGTGAATTTTTAAATAAACTGAAGGGAGACATAGTGTATAAAATAATGTAAAAGACGAATCAGTTCTCATCTCGATATCTCGATAATTTACAACAAGTTAGATACGATAAAAATGTTTCTGCTTTGTTAGGATCGTGAACGCAATCAAGAATAGAGAAAAGGGAAAAGAACAGGAAACACGGTAGAGTTTACATTCCCTTGACGGTTCATCCAACTATCTTGTCCAACTGCGTCGGTGCACCGCATCAAGAAGAGAACGTTCGTAATTCTCGAATGTAAACCAAGTGAACTGATTCGTCGGGTTAGCGGTGCCACTCGAGTCGATGGAAACCGGAGAACGCGTGGAACAGCAATTTTCAACCGGCTGTGTTTTTGTCCTGTTCCGCTCGTGCCTTCCGCAAGCCGAAAGGAGACGACGAGAACTTCTTGCTGACCCAGTTTTGTAGATTCGAAGCCGAGGGAGCAAGATGTGCGCGAGATAAGATGGCTTGCACACGTGGACGCGTGTATCGGGTTCCTCATAAATTTTATTTGCACACACTTATCGGGATTCCTTTTCTTACGACCCGCGAAATGCAGTACAGTAAGGATTGTCAATTAGAATAATATAATTTACTGACCTCATCAAGTGTAGCTTTAGAAAATAGCTTTGAGAAAATTAATCACTATTTTATTAACGTTTATTTACTGAACTCCGCCAATTGCAAAATTCATATAAACTATCTTTTAATGGAATTTTAAACAATCATAATTATTGTCATTAACTTGTCCCGTACTTTAAAATTACTTTTTTTTTAGATAGCAATCAAACATTAAGGAAAATCAATAAATAATATAATTACATATTTATAATACATGATTTTATCATCTTAAAGTAGACATTTTGTGTAGATATAATATTCTAGTTTAAAAGCAATAATTAAATTTGTATACGCAAAGCTCGAAGCATTTCCTGACGCACAAACAAGAAATCGACGGAATGAATTGAAATGGTCAATAAAAAGGGAAACGGGAGAGAACAGCGAGCGGAACAATTAGTAAATTGATAATGCAAACTCGCAAACAGGTTTCCATACCATGAACGTTAATTTAAAATTATTTTCACTGGCGCTTCTACTAAAGAACAAAAAAGCAGATAAAAAAAGATATTTTGGGAATCTCCCATTCGTCAAACGAAATTCCACTGGTAATAACGTTAATACTGCAAACAAACGCACAGTGAAATAATAAACGAAATAATTATCCTGCAGATTTTGGAGTTCGCGAAATGCTAAAAGAGCTCGGCCGGTATAATATCGTAAAATTAATTAGTTTAATTAATTGTCGTCGAATCACGCACATTGGATTTCCGTATAGGTACGTGCAGTCCAATTTTCGATAGCTGCCACGCGATAAACAGCACGGTCTGAACATTAATTTAACATGCGCGAAACTAATGTAACATTAATTAAGCTAGGCTGACGCAGTGTTCGCTTTTGTTTCATTTCCAACCCTCCCTATTCACGTTTCACTTCATGCATCATTCGGAAAATAATCTACGGTTATTAGTAGACTGATTTTTATGTGAAATTACATTTTAGTAATCATATTTAGAAAATCTGGTCAGAATTCAACAACTTTGGATTCAAATTATCTGTTGTATTTATATTTTTGAATCATTTCATATTCATATCTCTGCAGGAGCATAAAAGTGCGTAATCTTTTTATGGGATAAGGGAAAAGATATTTGAAAGCCTCCAGTATCAATTTATTCCTTTCGTCAATTTAGTTAAAGGTCCGAATCAGATCAATATGTATAATTATCTGAAATGTTTATAAAAGTTGTTTATTAGAAAGGAGATCATCAGCTCATTGAGCTTTGATAATTGAATGTTGGTTGAATAACCGGACATGTATAAATATTAATCAAGATTTATTGAATGTTATACACTGCCAAATATTTACTAAAGCATAACATCAAATATTTATATTTGTACGGATATCCGATCTTTTCATCTTCCCAGGATGCAAATCCCAGCTGCTTTTTATAACTCGGTAAATCAATTGAAATTTTGAGTAGAAAATTTTAGTTACATTGGTTTTTTAAGTATGTTACCTAACTCCACATTATTACTAAACGCGATTTAGCATTTTCAGTGTAAGATGCAAAATACGAGTAAAGTAAGATTTTTTTAATTCAGTCTGACCCTACACTTGACATGATATTAGTAATTCCATTCAGTAAGATATAATTAGACTGCGGATCTTTATGGAAAATGAATGATTTATGGTATCAGTTTAAAAGATATGTTTGAGATAAACATTTGATTGATCGTTTAAGGATTGAATTATATATTCAATTGTTGGTATTCTGAATTGTTTTATATATTAGATGCGGCAATATAATTTCTGCATGTTCAATTTTCTTATAATTGCATAAAAATTACAGTTTAGTAATAAGAGATAACGCCTAAAGCACAGTATAAGGCACTAAAATTCGTTTACAATTGTGATTTTGTATAAATGAAGAATCGTTCATAGACGTAAGAGAATAGACTAGTCGTACAATGTATTTTTGTTGACCCGATAAAAACTAGAGAAAATGTGTTTTAGATAAAGAAATTTCTGTCTCTCTCTCTCTCTCTCTCTCTCTCTCTCTCTCTCTTTCACACACACAGGCGATAAAAAAAGAACTCTTGTATTCATTTGCTTTCTCTCAATTGCTTGGACTGAATTCTTCCATTTGTGTGCTCGGTCTATTCTCACATGCCTATAGAATTACTACAAAAAATCTACAAATTACAAGTGACAGTTCTCGCGATCTCTATAAATAATGATACAAAGTAATAGAACTGAAGGTACGAGGTTCTCTAATTGTACAACTGGTTAGATTCGACCAAATCTTTGTCCGCGATTCTCCGGTTAATATCGACGATCCAGTCTTTTCCACTGCGGGATTCGAGTTCCTATTTCGTTCGAAATCACCTCTATTTCCAACGGAATGGTCGCGCACTCGCATGTACATCCTCGGAGGATCGTCTAACGCAATTTACCCTTCGGTTCGTAGGACAATTCTCGATCGTCACGATACTCTCTTGCCCTCTCTCTCTTGAAACTTGTTGTCCTGTCTCTACCCTCTGGGATCAGTGTTCAGTCTTTTCCATGCGACGGCTGTAGGTATCAGCATCATTGCGAACGGTGCTTTATTTAGGTCGAGTGTCAACAACGAAGCGCCCAAGTACGCTTTGTGGACTCCTCAACAAATAGCACCCGCAAGTACAAAAGCGTACGATACGGGGATCAACGTACACAACTGGTAGACAGGAACATGATAGATCGATTCGAGCGTCATTGGAATTCCCTCCTCGGCGATCCTCTCTTTCAGCTTCTTCCCCTTGCCTGGCTCGCATCGATGAAATTAGCCCAGGGTTAATTGCTGTTCTACGTTCTACTTCCTGCCAGCGATAATTAAAAGTGTACAATTTACCTTTTTGCAATCTGTACATATGTATATAATTATATATATGTATATTCACATGATGCTTGCTTGTATGAAGCTAAATGTTCAAATTCCTATTCACGTTCCAATTTCTTATTTATATTAGCATATTTTTTCATAATTTTAGCGTAATGATACATCGACATAACCAATTGTGCAGAAGAGAATTCCCTTAATCTCATTTAGATTAGTATTCATTTATAGATAGGGGTAGTGTTAAATACTTATTTTTGTTAGAAACCATAATAATAGTAAATAATAATAGATTTGAATAAAAAGATAANTTGCAAAACAAAATGAACACTTGATAAGGATACGGTCGTAGTGAATTTTTAAATAAACTGAAGGGAGACATAGTGTATAAAATAATGTAAAAGACGAATCAGTTCTCATCTCGATATCTCGATAATTTACAACAAGTTAGATACGATAAAAATGTTTCTGCTTTGTTAGGATCGTGAACGCAATCAAGAATAGAGAAAAGGGAAAAGAACAGGAAACACGGTAGAGTTTACATTCCCTTGACGGTTCATCCAACTATCTTGTCCAACTGCGTCGGTGCACCGCATCAAGAAGAGAACGTTCGTAATTCTCGAATGTAAACCAAGTGAACTGATTCGTCGGGTTAGCGGTGCCACTCGAGTCGATGGAAACCGGAGAACGCGTGGAACAGCAATTTTCAACCGGCTGTGTTTTTGTCCTGTTCCGCTCGTGCCTTCCGCAAGCCGAAAGGAGACGACGAGAACTTCTTGCTGACCCAGTTTTGTAGATTCGAAGCCGAGGGAGCAAGATGTGCGCGAGATAAGATGGCTTGCACACGTGGACGCGTGTATCGGGTTCCTCATAAATTTTATTTGCACACACTTATCGGGATTCCTTTTCTTACGACCCGCGAAATGCAGTACAGTAAGGATTGTCAATTAGAATAATATAATTTACTGACCTCATCAAGTGTAGCTTTAGAAAATAGCTTTGAGAAAATTAATAACTATTTTATTAACGTTTATTTACTGAACTCCGCCAATTGCAAAATTCATATAAACTATCTTTTAATGGAATTTTAAACAATCATAATTATTGTCATTAACTTGTCCCGTACTTTAAAATTACTTTTTTTTTAGATAGCAATCAAACATTAAGGAAAATCAATAAATAATATAATTACATATTTATAATACATGATTTTATCATCTTAAAGTAGACATTTTGTGTAGATATAATATTCTAGTTTAAAAGCAATAATTAAATTTGTATACGCAAAGCTCGAAGCATTTCCTGACGCACAAACAAGAAATCGACGGAATGAATTGAAATGGTCAATAAAAAGGGAAACGGGAGAGAACAGCGAGCGGAACAATTAGTAAATTGATAATGCAAACTCGCAAACAGGTTTCCATACCATGAACGTTAATTTAAAATTATTTTCACTGGCGCTTCTACTAAAGAACAAAAAAGCAGATAAAAAAAGATATTTTGGGAATCTCCCATTCGTCAAACGAAATTCCACTGGTAATAACGTTAATACTGCAAACAAACGCACAGTGAAATAATAAACGAAATAATTATCCTGCAGATTTTGGAGTTCGCGAAATGCTAAAAGAGCTCGGCCGGTATAATATCGTAAAATTAATTAGTTTAATTAATTGTCGTCGAATCACGCACATTGGATTTCCGTATAGGTACGTGCAGTCCAATTTTCGATAGCTGCCACGCGATAAACAGCACGGTCTGAACATTAATTTAACATGCGCGAAACTAATGTAACATTAATTAAGCTAGGCTGACGCAGTGTTCGCTTTTGTTTCATTTCCAACCCTCCCTATTCACGTTTCACTTCATGCATCATTCGGNGTATTTTAATAGACTATAACATCAGTTTTCATATTAATAATAAACGTATATAATCCCGTATCAATATACCTTGTGACTATATAAAAAATTTATGTGTGTCAAAAGTCTGAACTCGACCCCTTGAAGGGACGACTCTATATTTCGCTCGTGCCAATATTGGCTACAGCAGCGAGCCAGTATTATAGCAGATTATTCAGTGTCACGGGAAGATTAATGCGCCACCCAGATCTGTATCAATGAAGCGCAAACAAAAATGTCGCCCGATACTCGTACACAGAAATCTTTCAATACCGAACACCTACAATCCCCGCTTTTGTATAAGCTTGACCTGCGAATACTCCGCGCGTTGATTAAACGTGTATTTTGATAAAATATGACTTAAATCATATTATTTAGAAGTAGTAATTCCTGCCGAGGTTGGTAAACATATTTCATGAATTGAATTGAACTCAGCGAATAGCAACTCAATTCTACTGCATAGCTCATTTAGTGGCAGTATTGTACTTCGTGGTTAGGTTAGTCGTTAATGAGTTAAAAGCAGCAAACAGTTATTAGTATTACAGATTGACTAAAAATATTTAATCGAGGTTCATTTGACAGAATTATTCATGGTACTAATACATTTCAACAAACCCTGAGTCGTATTGCTTTTAAGAAGACAGGAGACGGGGTCAAAGGTTTCATAGGGCCCGGGGTCAGTGGAAGTGAAAGCACTTGAGGCTACTAATTAGAATTTGAAGGGGATGGGTATGTATGGATGGGTATGAAAGTACAAAGCGGGTATTGAAGGGCCAATACGTGATTTCGGTGAGGCTGTCGCGACGCACCGTGGAATTCAGTTTTCATCTGTGGTTAACCCACGTTAAAGCGTTTCGCGTATATTCCCGATATCGACCGGTCATAGGCATCAGTGGCTGCCTGCGTGGTTTTTGCCCAGACCGAACGGACCGAAGGAACCGAAGGAAAGATCGAACAAAAACAGAAAGAGAAGGAGGAGGAGGGAAAAATCTATAGTCCAGAGGGACCAGAATCAAAGCGAGCCACGTGTGAATCAGTCAGCGAGAAATAGTTGAAGAGAAGTGCGAAAGTAGTAGTAGAGGAAACCTTCATCTGCAGTTTTTTTGAACACGCGACTCTTTCTTTTCTCGGCCCTCCTCGAAGAATTTGAGCGAATCCTTCATAATGAAGAGAATACCAGGCTGGTTGGAATAATTGTACACGCTCGAAAACGCTTGGAAACGGGCTACCCAAATGATGAATCGAATATCAATTCAGTGTTCGAGTGTCAAATACATCCACCTTAAAACCGATTGTTACCTGTGACAAAAATTTTTTAGTCTAATGTACGTAATGTATAATCTAATACATACATAATCTCAATATTAAATATAAGAGCTGTACAGCTATTACCAGAGTTGAATATAAAATACAAAAGTAGAAATCAAAGTTATAAGAACATTCATGATTCAAAAGAATTCATTAAACGTGTTGAGCATTATTTATGTAATGCAAACGTCAACATTAGAAAATTATTTATCTACATAAGAAAATAATTGAAGATCTAAAATTTAAATAAGCTCATTTTGTAAACTATCCAACAATAAAATATTTTTTAAAACAACGCGATTGCGAGCGTATCTTCTAACAAATTCACTTAAGGAAGAGAGAAGAAAACACATGTTGACAAATATTAACTACAAAAGGAAAATAAGATGCTATAGTGTTTCTTATACATATAGGGAACCTATATACGTTTGAAACGCTAGCTAGGAAAAGGTGGACAGAAAAGGACGCGTACAAAGAAGTAAAAACAATTTCGAGGGAGTCTGAACATCGTTACTGTTGCTGTCCAGCTCCGCGGATCCACTTATCTGCAATCGCGGACAAAACAAAGGTAAAGAAACGGAACGGGGCGGAAAATATTCAAAAGAGAATCGACGGGTTTCCGAGCAGAAAAGCAGGGCGAAAGGTTACGGATGGCTAAAGGACGTAACTGTCGTCTCTTTCTGGTATCATCTGCTGCACAAAGCCGTAAAGTACGGTGCCTGGTTATTTCGGTCAATCCTCCAAGAGGAGACCGTCCGGAAAATATTCATATCGATCTGTACACATGAACAGAGTGACCCCTCCTCTCTCTCGCTCTCTTCTATCTTCCCTCTACATTTCTGACATATGTATACATTATAAATTAATACATTATAAAT
>SMSR01009453.1:0-15842 GCA_019453355.1 Ceratina japonica | reverse complement strand
GTTGATCTTCTCCGCTTGGTTTGTAATCATCTGTCGCAATATTTTAGGTTATTAATCTCGACTAATATAGAACAGCAAANATAGTTCATGAGAGTAAAATGCCTCATCTTCTAGAAGGAAAGACATTTAATTGAGAGCAAACAATCACGAACAAGGAGGGACGATATCTAATACATCAACAATGAAGTAAAATCTAAATGCGACTAACATTGAGCTACAACCAAGCCTTCCTCCTCCGACCGGAGTCAAACATCTCGCCGTTTCACTTAAACACACGACATTATTTTAAGTAAACAACGAAATCTCGCGTTTCTCCGCGAGTGCGACGATGGAACGGTCTCGTTTCGCACTTTGCAGTGAGTACGGTGCGACGTACCTATACTATACGATGGACGCCAGTCCTTCGGCGGACGAGGTAAAAAGCGTGGCTGCTTACCTTGTTAACAGTGAAACCATTGTTGGCTATAATCGTGGCCAAATTGTGCACCTCGGACAGAGCCATTTGTTAAAAATCACTGTAAAACACCACCGCTCCTCCTCCTTCTCCTTGCCATCACCCTTTCACTTCTGCTGCAGCTACCTTCCTTCCGTCCAGCTCCAGCGTACACGAATACGCACACCCACATCAATCTCCACTTTCTTTTAAACGCAGTTCGCTAGAGTTTCATACGATGCATTAACGGTGTCACTATGAGAGAGTAGAGACACAGCCCAAACTGTGGTTATTGTATATATATTACATATATAGATACATATATATATATATATATATATATGCATGCAGCATGCATATTCCATGCATGCATATATTATGTGTGTGCCAAAACACATACAGAGGCTTTCTCCCTGATACATACACATTGCATTACTACATGTATGGGTTTTATATGTATGGGAATGTGGATCATGTAATCTTTTTTTATCGGATTTATCGAATATATAGAAATTACCGTATATATTTTAAACTGCGTTTAGAATAGTTTGAATATTTTGTGTGTCTGTTCAATTTTGCAGTAAGCCTGCAGATTTCCTATCTAATACACAAAGTTCCATGGTAGACGGTGAATTTTCAAACATTTTTCGGCCGAATTCGAACGTCCTTTGCAAGAAATAATATAAGGACGGTTCGTAAGATAGGAATTTCCAGATAATAACTAAACACGATTGATTGAACAATTTTATATTTGAACATCGAGTGATACATAATAACAATGAAAAGTATATATATATATATTTGTATAAAATTCGTTTCGAAAGTTCTGGCGTGTATAAATATCGTATATTTTACATGTGCTCTTTATTGTATACAATTAATACATCTCGTTCCAATGCTGAGTATAGAAAAAGATTTAAATAAATAATAGAAGACTTACATACAAGAAATATAAATATAATGTTCATTTTATTATTGTGCTAACGGATCTGTTTGTACAGATTTACTTTCTACTTCGGCTTGCTGGTTCAGAGATCCATATGTGTTCGCAATATTAACTATCTCTCGTAACGTGGTGTTCTCTTTTTTTAAACAGCTTAATACCTCCTTTTCTTTCAATTCGTTCTCTTCATCTAATGTGACTACAGTTTTCATTACTGCTGCCATTTCGTTGATCTTCTCCGCTTGGTTTGTAATCATCTGTCGCAATATTTTAGGTCATTAATCTCAACTAATATAGAATAGCAATAACTACCTTGTTTCTTAAATCTTGATAAGAGGTTCCATACTTACACTTGCATATTTAGCATTGTGCAAGGAAGAGAGATCTGTTTTGCAAAGACGCAGCAAGGATGCCATTTGTTGTCTGTACTTAGACATGATTAATTCAAGAGCATGTTGATGATCCTCTAAAGCTTTCTTCAATTCCTTGTTCTCAGCTTGTATCTCTTGCGAATGTTTAATCTCTCTTTGTATTCCTGTTATCAATTGTATATGCGGCCTCTGATTTGCTTCGGTATTTAATATTTCAATTTCTTCTTGATACTATGAATAACATAGATTATTAACAACAAGTAAAATATGTTCCACGATTTGTTTACAGCAGAATATTATTATCTTTGAAAGCTGATTAGGATGATTTTTAATTAAGGAGGCTGTGTAAATCAATGAATTAACACAGTTAAGATACAGTAAAAAATATTATTTACCTGCTTCATATTACCAATTTGACTGCAAACTGCTTCTATTTCGCTTATCATATTATCAGCTGTGCTTTCGTGATCCGATAGTCTAATTACTAACTTTTTGGCGTCCAGTATAATTTGTTGAAAAGTTAATGACATCTACAACAGTTTGTAAGAAAATAAATCTGGATGGCTAAATTTATCTCTTCAAACACACATAATTATCGATAACGTGTTCGATGCTTTGTTTCAGATTAATATCATTGGTGTATGTCGTTTTAAATGAAAATTAAATATTTCTGCGTTCGTAGAAATGCGACGATAAAGAATTTAGTTTGCAAAGTTAAAACCTGACAAGCGTAGAAAAGGTTATGCTCTATGTTAAAACGGTCAAACATGTACTTTGAGACTTTAAATGGTAATATTTGGAAGTACGTACCTCTTCCTGATAAAGAAAATTCTAATACTAATCTTCTTACAATTATCTTGTCAATTCATTCAACTTTGACAGTCTAATGAATAAATGAAAACGGTGTCAGATGTCAGACGAAAATACCGAAAATATCTCCTTCATAACAATTAACTGTACCTCCATAAGTGTACAAATTCAGTCTATACCATAGACGTATAAGAATGTCAAAGTATCATCCGTAAATACGTTTTTATTAATAATTATTCTCAATTACGATTTCCAAAATTCTAAACCCCATTTCTTTAATTTCCCAAAATCCGTTCCTAAATTATTCACGCGTTAAATATATTTTTTCTTCCATACTGTGAGTGTATAGTGTATGTTGCTGATGTTCACACGTTCACAGAAGTAGAAGTGTGCGTTCCCGCTTAGACAACCAAGATGGTAAGTCCGGTCATGATTATCAAAATAAAATCTTTTCGCATCAGCTGTTCAGTGTGTAATATTAGAATAAAATTTGAGCAAAGTGAAAAGTACAGGATTTAAAATGAACATTTGAAAATGAATATTTATTCGTATATTATTTAATAATTTCATTGTATGTGGAACGAAAACTAGGCTAGGTTGTGCACGTAAACGTTACTTTGTCAAATTGACTGAACTGATAGTTTACATGAATATTTTTTATTAAATCGGATATGCATTTTCATTCGTTTATTTAGGCTCGTGGACCGAAGAAGCATTTGAAGCGTCTCAATGCGCCCAAAGCATGGATGCTTGATAAACTTGGGGGTGTTTATGCTCCCCGTCCATCGACTGGTCCACATAAGTTGAGAGAATGTCTTCCTCTCGTCATTTTTCTCAGAAACAGATTGAAATATGCGTTCACCAATGCTGAAGTGACAAAGATCGTTATGCAGCGTTTAATTAAAGTAGATGGCAAAGTCAGAACTGATCCAAACTATCCTGCTGGTTACATGGGTGAGATCAATTATCTCTAATTTTATTGCAATATTTAAATATATCTAAGGCTGTATCGAAGCTATAATTCACTGAATTGTTCTTTGTAGATGTTATTACCATTAACAAGACTGGCGAGTACTTCAGACTGATTTACGATGTTAAGGGACGTTTCACTATTCACAGAATTTCTGCTGAAGAAGCTAAGGTACTTTGCATTAACATTTCTATCAAAAGTTCTGTTGATAGAGTACTTTACTGAATTAAACTTATTCTCTGTCAGTATAAACTGTGCAAGGTAAAACGCGTTCAGACTGGACCGAAAGGAATTCCATTTTTAGTAACGCACGACGGAAGAACTATTCGTTACCCAGATCCCTTGATCAAGGTCAACGATACTATTCATTTCGACATTGCCACGGGAAAAATCTTAGACTCCATTCGATTTGACTCGGGTGTGTATACATATTTCTACACGTATATATGATAGCGAACACAATCGAAATTTGTTAATTAATTGTTATTTGTTTAGGTAATCTCTGCATGATTACTGGTGGAAGAAATTTAGGGCGCGTCGGCACGGTCGTCAGTAGAGAACGTCATCCTGGATCCTTTGATATTTGTCATATTAAGGACTCGCAGGGACACATGTTTGCCACGAGGTACTTCACGACATATCATTTAAATCATTGTTATACATTTGCCTTTGATTTAACATAAGATTTACTAATCATAAATTGTTTGTTCAGGTTGAACAACGTATTCATCATTGGTAAGGGTACAAAGTCGTACATCAGCTTGCCAAGAGATAAGGGAGTTAAACTTTCGATCGCCGAAGAGCGCGACAGAAGATTAGCAGCGAAGAGTACATAACAATAATTGAAGACCCTGTATATTGCAATAAAATGCTTAATTATAAGTTTGTCTACGTATAATAAATGAAATAAAAATTTCTGTTCGACCTACCATTTGCTTGTTCGACTGCGCATACGCGGAGACCTCTCGACTCGACGGTCGAATTATGAAAAGAGCCGACCTCGAACCTAAGGCTCTGATTCTATGCGTGGTCAAAATCATTCTTTTTTAATGCATGTTTTCTTGAACTACAGAAATTAGATTTTCTTTAAATTCGATGAGCTCCTCATGTTCTCAAAAACGATACGCAAGAACGAGACCATGACCTCTCGTTCTGAAGGACTTAAAACTTAAAACCAGTTTTCATTATCGCTCGGAGTTCGCCGTTGGAAATTCACACTCTGAAACCACGTAGCAAACGTAAATAAAAACAAATACTACGTGCTTGAAATGCATCCCTTTCATTCACGGTATTTAATTTGAATTATTTCTTTTAGAAAACGAAGAACGATGTCTGCCGTCTATCCAGCGTTACCTAAATTGTCTGTAAAGGACGGCTTCGACGACGAGGATTTAACGGACATCGACGACGAGGTGTTTATCAGAGATGGAAAGAGCGACAGTTTGAAATTAGACGATGACAGGGGCGTTAAAAGGCCCCTAATGGCACCTCGTAGAAAATATAAGAAATCGTACAATTTCGAGACGTACAGGTTGTCAAGCCGAGCTATTTGCGTACCTATTTGCTTTGGATTCATGGCACTGGTAGTATTATTAAGCTTAATCGTACTATGCATATACATAGTAAACATAATTCCTATGCCAATTGCAATCCTGAAAAATTGGCTGTCGCCCGACGTCAAAGAAGCGTTACATGAGTCAAACGTAGTTCCTTGTACTTCTCTTACGACAAAAATCGTATGGACTAAATCATTACCAAAGCTCACATCGGAATCTCCGTTGAGGAGCAACGACGTCAACGGCGATGGAATCGAAGACATCATAATTGGCTTCAGTACAGGTGCTTACTTACGTTCAACTCTTTTCCTGTAAACTGATTTCCAATACCTTTCGTTCNCTTATTCTCTCGGCATAGGATTGGACATAACGACTACACCAGACTATGTTTGCGCGTCGTATTTCGACGTACAGAATCCCTGTTTCGGTGGGGTTCTAGCTTTGAACGGTAGAACAGGGGACACGCTGTGGATGCACTGGACGGCCCACGCGATCTCCTCGGTCGACTGCGGCTTAGATCTGAACGACGACAAGATCAAAGATTGTATTATATGCGGCAGAAGTGGAATCCTTCACGCGGTTAACGGAGACAGCGGTGCTAGCCTGTGGGAATTGCCAGTTAGAGATTTAGAAGAATGGGAATTCTCGGACATTTACGACGCCAAGTTCATCGCCGACGTAGACGGGGACGACGTTGGAGACGTTATAGCGTCGCATTCTATGCAGTCGAGGGAAATACGTTCGAACGAGATCCTCCTAATCTCAGGGATCAACGGGCACATTATACACAGCTCGGTCTTACCGAACACGGAACAATTATTCTCGGCGCCTCAGAAACTGATCCATCCGGACGGAGAGAGTATGTTCGTTCTCGCGACGAGCAGTCAGAAACGTTCGGGAGGATTGTACGTAGTTCCTCAAGTGAATTTAATGTACGGCGAGTTGGTAAGTATTTTTTATAAATCCAAATGAAGACGATCGTTACGAGAAATGATGTATTACAGAAATTGCGGAAATTGCATCATAATACGGGAAGAGGAACTTTGCTGCCCCCGATTTTGGTAGACGTCACGTTGGACGGGGTAGAAGACATCGTGGCTGCTATGTTCAATTCCACGATAATTGTATACGACGGACTGACGTTAGAGCCGATTTGGAATTACACGGTACCGAAATCCGAAGTGATAAGCGTGCCGATTCCTGGCTATTACGACGACGACGACGTACCAGATTTCATGGTGAAGCATCAAATAGGCTCCGGCTTCCCGACGTACTACTACACGGTCGCGACGATCATAGACGGGAAGACTGGGAAACCGTTGTTGGAAAAGTCGATAGAAGACAGTTTGAGCGAAGAGATGTCCGGTTTGTCGGTGACCGTCGACGGATTCGGGAACGACTGGTTCCTACATTGGTCGGTTGACTGCTTGAACTACGAAGGGATCAAGGAAAAGTATCAATTTCTTAAGAACGGGGATTTCCCGTTCGAATCCCGGGCCGACCTTTGCAAACTGAGATTCAACTCTACTTTGATCACAAATTTGTACGCGCTCAGCCAACACGTCGGGCCGCCAGGCATTTCGTTGTACTTCTCCGAGGACTGGAAATCTTTGGAATACAATAATTCGGCTAACTCTAAAATAGACTACGACGCTTTCGTGTCCGAACGGTCGACGAAGGTCAAAGATCGGAATCAGATGGACGCGTTCGAACAGAAGCAGCGAGATCTTTACGAGAATTACAATCGTTTCGTGCCCGTTGAAGTTAGCCAGAACGACAATTTCGACGAGGATTACGGTTTGAGAAACGAAGACAAGTGGGCGAAGAAAAAGATCGAAGTGAATAAAAATGACGGATCGTACGAAGTGCCGTACAACGAGGACGACGAGTCGAGCGTTCAGGAGGCACGACCGTTGGATTATCAACAAGTAGACGAAATACGCGAAGAACGGAGCAACGTTGATCCCGAATTTACTAACGAGCGTAATAATAAAACGAGCAGGGACATTGTGAATAGATCAAACCTTCAAACTTTTAACAACGACACGCGCTTTCCTATGGTAAGGCAAACGATACGTATTTCGTATTTTTAAAGAAATTTAATAGAAAATTTTGTTTAGAACGTTACACTCGCCGCGAATAATCGCGAGTCACTCGCAAAGCAGAATAGACAGACGGACACCAATAGAAAGTCAAAGGAGAATATATCTGGAACGGAATTGAGGAAACAGAGGAAGCGAGAAGCTAGAATGAAAGGCGGTCGCGCGTACTCTACGCGTGGCGTGCAGAAGCAGCCGCCGACTGGAATATTGTTACCTTCTATTTCGAAATCGAAGGGAACGAATTCTGTAGATTTAGTATTTTCTACGTTCTGGTTGCCCTCGTCCGAAGTACCGGTGGTCTTGGTGCAACAGGATTTAGATTGCATTCGTTGGAAGAAAGTATTGTCGGAGAAGAATCAACGGTACGAGCAGAACGACGAGATTGTAAAAGAATGTTTAGGGGAACGGGGCGTCGATTACAAAACGCGTAAAGAAACGTTGGAGAAGGAGAACGTGAAGATTTCTTTGGGGCAGATGACGGTGTACAGAATGAGACTGGAGTGCACTTGTCCGGAGGACATGCTGCCCAGTCAAACGTGTAAAAATATATCCTCGCATCAGAGCTGGTCCGAGTATTTGGGCTCGCACGGGAACGGGTATTTCAAGCCATTATACAAAGCTGTATGAACGAACGACGACAGAGTATTTATTAAATCTATATTTTTTAAATAACTAGAGAATACAGGATCGAACTATGGGTCTTGACGCAGATGCCTAATATTTTAAACCGATGCATTTATCAGCTGTTGTCAAATTCAGTTATTATATACAATTTTTTCTGGATCTATAAATATATATTTAATGTATAACGCGTATATTTATTATAATGAAATTAAATAATTGTTACGTGTGTAAAATGTTCGTGGTATACGAAATAAATCTTACGTTAAACGCAGTTTTTTATCAAAGTTCATTGCCACAAATTTAGCTACAATAAAAAAAAATAGCTATAGATATATAATAACGAGTCTGAAATTAGGTGTTTGATCAATACGTCTTTTCGGCACGAGTTTCTACTACAAAGGGGCTGGCGTCAAACGTTTTCCTCCTTGGGATACTGCAGTCTTTCAAATTGAAAATCCGATTCATTTGTAATCACAATGGCTAAGAGGCTGATGTTAAACCGTAAGTCAAACGTATTTTAGTACACGCAATACACCTATTATTATAATTATTTAATTCGTTTATTTCTACGCGCACAGAATCCTCTTCTTACACTGCATGCGGTACCAAGCCAAAATTTAAAGGGTCCGACGCACAACTACCCGCAGCACCGGAAATATGTACAGTCGTCAGTTTTCTTTAAATCACCTTATCTCTCCTCTTCCTATCGAGTTCACGTAAATGTACAGAAGATCTTTTTACAGAAAATATGCAAGAACATTGCGCCTCTGTACAGAAACATTGAAAGAGGTGTAAAACGTAGCGTCAAAGGGCAGAGCAGAAACGAGAAGGAGAACTGGGTTTCAGAGTTTAAGCAAGTTAAACGAGCATACCTCAGAGATATCATAAACTAACGTTCTAATACTTTGCAGGTAAAGCGAGAAATTAGTTAAGAACCAGAAGTATGCGCGATTATTCTTATACGTACGATAATTATACAGGATAATGGCTGGACAAGGTCATAGGTCGAAGCAATTGGGCCATTGCGACGATTACAAATACCTCCGTCGGCCGATCGTACCGTTTCTAGTGTCGACGGCGCGAAACGTGGACATCCCCGTGCGTTTTAATTACAGTATTCTAAACGACGTTGTGACAAACGCGCAGAGGCAATGCTACGCGTTCTCGCCTAAGCCGGAACCGTATAGGAACATCGGAACGCAGACCGATTATCGGGACAGCGAAGCGCAAACCCTCCCTTGGGAACCACCGTATAAAATTAAACCAGGTAAAGATAGTTAACGCACGATCCATATTTCTTTATTTAAAATAATCGTTCGTTTTCTAGGACATCGTCCCGAGATACTGTCGATAGCGCATATGACTTGGAATCACGGGTTCGAGATAAGCCTGCACGAATTAGAAGTTATTAATCGAATGAAGAGAAAAAAAGAATGGGAAGCCACTCTCCCTCCTATGGACACTTTGGCTAATATAAAAAAACGTACAGCTATGATAAACGAAATGGAATTAGACGAATGGGCGTTCAGGGAATCTGTAAGTATCCGTTTACGAAACGTTCTGATCCTATGATTCATTATAACAAATGTCTCGATTAAAAATTTGATCGTAGGAGATTCAAGCGATAATGGATTACAGACTCGAGTTAATGGACGAGTTGACCAAGTCTCGGGAACAAGAGAAGCAAAAGAAGATGCAAGACCGGTTCGATAGATTGACGAGCCTGTTGTCGACGCGCAGAGACAAAGAAGTGGATTCCATCAAGCACAAACTTCGGAGGGAGTTGAGGAAGTTACATAGGAAGTATCGCGAGAAGCAGCTGCCGTTTAAGCGCGACATAATTAGAGAGCACGCCGATCCGGCCTCCGAGTCGTACGCTCCCCAAATACGTCACGGGGAACATCCTCGACGAAGGCACGAAGTTATACGGAAGGAATTGCTGGGAGAAAGTTACATCGAAAGTAAAAATATACCTCCTAGTATTCAAACTGTTATTATACTTTTCGTTGTACGTCTTTATATTTGATTACTTCAGCTGCCGATGAGCTGGTCACTTTGCCGAGTTGGCTCCCGACCGAGGAAGAGTTGAGCGCGATAAAACCGAAGCCGAAACCGGCCGATCTCTGCGTCAGGGCGACGAGATGGACCAAGGAGAAGCTCGGTCAGTTGCATTCCGACCTGAAAGAGATCAGAGCGAGCGGCAAGGCGATAGAGACACCGACGTTGTTGAAGCGCAGGTATAAACTACCTCCCCTGCCTCCCACGCCGTTCGTGCAACGCACGGAAGATCCCCCGTACGCGCGTCTAGATCAGTTCTC
Organism: Ceratina japonica; assembly: GCA_019453355.1. NCBI lineage: Eukaryota > Metazoa > Arthropoda > Insecta > Hymenoptera > Apidae > Ceratina > Ceratina japonica. The sequence continues at coordinate 5,715 of SMSR01009453.1, read as the reverse complement.
TACTCACATACAAAAGATAATTAGAGGAAGAGCTATTCAGTGCATGGTAATCCCATCCGGTCTCTCTTCGTCGTCGATTCGACTTTGACGATTCATCGTTCAAACGATCTTTTCAGATGTTCGAAGGACGCAACAGGTGCAGGGAATTGATCGAGGAGTTGCAATCGTCTTACGGTCTGGAGGACCAGAGCAAGAAGAAGCATCGCAAGGAGCAGACGCGTACACTGGAATTGCAACAGATACAAACCGAGAAAGCGTTGTACGAAGATCGTTTATGCGAAATGCTCAACTCGTTGGAAGGAGCGACTGTATCGGCGATGCTAGACTTCTTGAGCAAAGTATTATTATTCGCTCTGACTCGGAACAGTCTATATTTCTGTCTCTGTAATTTGTATTTCCCTGGCTGCCTTTTAAGGAATTGTTGAGATTAGAGGACGAACGTCGTATACACGCTTTCGCGTTGTTAGCCGAAAGGGAAAGAGCTATGAGGGAGGCCGCAGAGGCCGGGAGGCGTCAACTGGAGTACAATCGTCGCAGGGAATTCGACGAGATGTTCAGGCAGATTATAAAAGTCGACCAAGAGTCCGTCGAGTGTTACTTGGAAGACGTAATAAAAGAAGGGATCGAATGGGTGTCGGACGAAGTGACTAAAGAGTACATTTCTAAGCTCTGCGACAAAGTAGACGCCATAGCGGAACAGGAGCAGAAAAAGTATGAGTGTCAGATTAATTTGGAACGTTTCACGTCGTACATCGTATGCGTCTTTGATTTAGTACTACGAGATTAGCCGAAGAAGAAATGGTAGCCACTATGGTTTACAATTTCGTGTTGCCCGAAGTACAGAAGAACGCTGTACGAAAAAGTATAAGGGAGAAGCAGCAGGCTTATCTGCAGAACGCCCACGCCACGATTTACAAGCAATTGTTAAGTTTGCCGTCCAAAGAGGAGACGTACTCCTTGGATAGAATATATAAGGACGCGTATTACACGACTCCGAAACAGGACGAGGACAAAACAGAGCTCCCATTGAAAAAGTGTTCGACGATATACGTCACAGAGACGGAACTGAAATCCTCGCGTGTATCGCCTTTAAGCGAGGTCGAGACGATGGTGGAAAATATTATATCGAACATTATTTCAGTACGTATCGCTTTGCTTCTGTTTTTGAGAGTTTCGCTTAACGCTTTACGTTGTCGTACAGATTTTATAAAATCGGACTCGGAAGGATCCTGCTTTAGAGGTGCGCACGGGCCTTGGACATCAGATTTCTTATCAATAATTTATTGTCGCTAATTTTACATGAAATTTTACATAGCACAATGCCCGCCGTATTATTAAACGAGAGTACTTTTTTAAATAAAAGGAGTAAATTACGTATTCACTTTAGAAATCTAAAAATTTCTGTTAACGATACACATACGTTTAAAACAATGTACGTATCAAAGTACACGGTTTTTCATTTCTTCGCCGATACATTCAATTGCACGTTCGTTCGGTAACGTACGGGAAAAGGAAGATAAAGCAATTGTAACAATTCATTCGTCTTTCGTACATATATATATGCATCGTATGTATAACAGAAATTCATTGGAAATTAATTGAGCCTAATCATCGTATCACATGATAAAAATTATAGATTTAGTTTAAATACGTAAGAAGTAAACGTATCGATTTCTTTAATTGCAACATAAAAAATGGAAAATACATGTAGAATAAGAATTCTGTTCTTTGAGTACAACTTTCGTTACGTACAACTGGCCGAGAACCCCGAACTCCGCGCTCCTAGCGTTGATTCACGCGCGTTCGACGCTGGGAGCTCGCAGCGTCGTTTCCGAAAGCCATTCGTACGGAACGAAAAGTTAATGCGAGGTCGAAGGATATCCGTCGGCGAGAAGGTCGGTCATGAACTTTTTAAATTTCACTTCTTGTGCGTCGGTGGGCGATATTCTCTCTACTATCAGTTTCCGTTTCTTAGCTTGTATATCTTTCGCCGGCAAAGAATCTGGGTCTCTCTGATTAATAATATCTATGCGTTTCCTTTTGCAAGTCTTTTCTATAGAATCCACGGGCTTCTGCGACTCTTCCCTGGCACGGCTTAGCTCGGCCGTTAAATCGCCCATCTTCTGTTCCCACTCCTCGAGATGCTTCCTCATGTCGGCCAGCTGAGAGTCTTGGTCATGCATCTTCTTTGCCTGTTCCTGCAACTTTAAAGTTTGCAATCTCATCTGGAGTCCCTGCCTCTTCATCCTCAGCTTCATTTTGTTCAACTGGTCCTTCACCGAGGAGAAGCACGACTTGTTCCTCTTGATGCGCGTATTAATTTTCTTAAAAGCCTGGTTCAGTTCGTCCAAGCTATAAGTACGTGGCAGTGTTACGTTGCTCGGATTCGCGGCGTGATGAGAGATCATTAAACTCCCACCGGGCAGTTCGTAAGAGCTCGCGTTGCTGATGACCGACGTACAAATACTGTGCTTCAAATCCGGTAAGATCTTCTCGTCGAAGTGTTCCATGGCCATGCTGCTGATGTCTCGTAGCTCTTGAAGTATCTCATGGGCTCTGGGCGGCGTTTTTGAATCTCTGACCAGACGAAGGACTCTGAAGATCTCGTCTATCACCTAAAGCCACACGTCACGTTACGCGTCAATGGAATCACGAAAATCAGCCATAAGATACCTCACCTTTCCGGGAATAAAACAACACAGATTGAGGTCGACATATTTGATAAAAGTCATGGACAGCATCGATATTCTAGTTTCAATCGCAGTTAATATGTCGCAATGACGCGCCAGGGGATGGCTCCTCCTCTCCGATTCTCTCCTCGGTAATTGACTTTTCACGGCACGTAAACATTGCGCGTGATATTTCTCCATCAAATTGAAACCTCGGTTTAGCAACTTTTTGCATATCCGATCGAATTGCTTACAGACCTGTCGAATAAAACGTATGAAAAAAATTTAGTATAACATTTTCGATAACTGTACTAATTGTCATACAAAGAAGGAGGGATTGTCTTACTATTCTGTATCGAGAGATTTCGTCGTACGTGAGGTTGGACAAAATTGTTTCCAGAACAATGTCAGGAAGGTTTATTAACTGCAACATATCACTGTCCTTTCTTTCGCGATTAAACAATTAACACTCTCCCGATCGGAACTCTGCCCCTGCGACACGAGATTACGTTTCTGTGTCCACGCGTGAAAGTGACACAATAGGAGAATCTTCGAGAGGCAAGTAGTAGCTGTTCGCCTTCGACTATGGTGTATGCAATTACGATTACAATGTTTTGACCGACCGATGACCTATAAACAAATATAGCACTTGCACATGCTACCTCTGTTTACAACCCATTCGACTGAACACGGCAAAGAAAGGAAACGAAATCTTCGCGGACGGTGGAAACATGCAGTTACAACATCGCAGACGACGAATGTCACGTTAATCGTACACGAACGATCTATATAGTAAACGTATTACTATTTCCACACAGTTATGTTATTAATTAGACATAACTGCAGACGACGGAACGGGTTCTCTTTATTATTAGTCAAACAGTCCGACATCTCTGGCCTCCCTGGTCTACTGGACGTGAACCATCGCACGACCAATAAGAAAAGGAGATACGAGACAATTTTATTATTCGTGCAAAGATGAGTAAAGATAAATAAATTTATTATTTTTCATTGCTCGACACGTCCTATATTCCATTAGACTATCCTCTATAATTAATTCATTAAATTAGAATCAGACCGAAGTCAAATTCGGGAAATCGTCGATTACTGCTTTCGGCCTATAATTATACAATTTTCTAAACAGACAATTCTGGAGATCCTATTAGATACATAGACCACGTATACCACATATATACCGACGCTCTGTACATATATATTTTATCATGCAAAGTGAAAAACTGCTTTACGTCATTTCCGATTAATTTTATTCGTTCGAATTACCCAATAGCGTAAATATAATTATTTCGACTGGCCAATCCGTGACCTGAGAACGACCGACCGGAAATGATGGCGAAGAGTGGGGTCGCTCTTTCTGGCGACGAGTACGTGCNCTTTAGAAATCTAAAAATTTCTGTTAACGATACACATACGTTTAAAACAATGTACGTATCAAAGTACACGGTTTTTCATTTCTTCGCCGATACATTCAATTGCACGTTCGTTCGGTAACGTACGGGAAAAGGAAGATAAAACAATTGTAACAATTCATTCGTCTTTCGTACATATATATATGCACCGTATGTATAACAGAAATTCATTGGAAATTAATTGAGCCTAATCATCGTATCACATGATAAAAATTATAGATTTAGTTTAAATACGTAAGAAGTAAACGTATCGATTTCTTTAATTGCAACATAAAAAATGGAAAATACATGTAGAATAAGAATTCTGTTCTTTGAGTACAACTTTCGTTACGTACAACTGGCCGAGAACCCCGAACTCCGCGCTCCTAGCGTTGATTCACGCGCGTTCGACGCTGGGAGCTCGCAGCGTCGTTTCCGAAAGCCATTCGTACGGAACGAAAAGTTAATGCGAGGTCGAAGGGTATCCTTCGGCGAGAAGGTCGGTCATGAACTTTTTAAATTTCACTTCTTGTGCGTCGGTGGGCGATATTCTCTCTACTATCAGTTTCCGTTTCTTAGCTTGTAAATCTTTCGCTGGCAAAGAATCTGAGTCTCTCTGATTAATAATATCTATGCGTTTCCTTTTGCAAGTCTTTTCTATAGAATCCACGGGCTTCTGCGACTCTTCCCTGGCACGGCTTAGCTCGGCGGTTAAATCGCCCATCTTCTGTTCCCATTCCTCGAGATGCTTCCTCATGTCGGCCAGCTGAGAGTCTTGGTCATGCATCTTCTTTGCCTGTTCCTGCAACTTTAAAGTTTGCAATCTCATCTGGAGTCCCTGCCGCTTCATCCTCAGCTTCATTTTGTTCAACTGGTCCTTCACCGAGGAGAAGCACGACTTGTTCCTCTTGATGCGCGTATTAATTTTCTTAAAAGCCTGGTTCAGTTCGTCCAAGCTATAAGTACGTGGCAGTGTTACGTTGCTCGGATTCGCGGCGTGATGAGAGATCATTAAACTCCCACCGGGCAGTTCGTAAGAGCTCGCGTTGCTGATGACCGACGTACAAATACTGTGCTTCAAATCCGGTAAGATCTTCTCGTCGAAGTGTTCCATGGCCATGCTGCTGATGTCTCGTAGCTCTTGAAGTATCTCATGGGCTCTGGGCGGCGTTTTTGAATCTCTGACCAGACGAAGGACTCTGAAGATCTCGTCTATCACCTAAAGCCACACGTCACGTTACGCGTCAATGGAATCACGAAAATCAGCCATAAGATACCTCACCTTTCCGGGAATAAAACAACACAGATTGAGGTCGACATATTTGATAAAAGTCATGGACAGCATCGATATTCTAGTTTCAATCGCAGTTAATATGTCGCAATGACGCGCCAGGGGATGGCTCCTCCTCTCCGATTCTCTCCTCGGTAATTGACTCTTCACGGCACGTAAACATTGCGCGTGATATTTCTCCATCAAATTGAAACCTCGGTTTAGCAACTTTTTGCATATCCGATCGAATTGCTTACAGATCTGTCGAATAAAACGTATGAAAAAGATTTAGTATAACATTTTCGATAACTGTACTAATTCTCATACAAAGAAGGAGGGATTGTCTTACTATTCTGTATCGAGAGATTTC
>SMSR01009451.1:126513-150738 GCA_019453355.1 Ceratina japonica | reverse complement strand
CTCATTTTAATATGCGTTTGCACATATTGTCTGGCACGGTAAAATATACTCGGTGGTCACGTTACGAATCAGTTGCGTTATTTCTCATTATGTAATTGAAAGCATTGTTATCGGGTGTCCTTACCCGATTATCGTGTTAATGTACATACGGTAATATGCGTACAGATAACGAGCAATCCTTTTCCCTGAACCCGAACGACGGGTAGACCGGGCCGTCCAGGGCGACCGGGGACAGGGGATAAACGGTACCAGCGCGTGGTACAACGTTTAAACACGTTAGATAAATGTAATGATCGACGATAACGGTCGCGTGGGTAGGATGAATTTCCATCGCGCGCTTTTACGAATCCGAATCTCGCGGTCTCTCGACGAGAACGCGGTCATGACTTCACGGCAAAACGTTGCGAACTTTGTTAAAATTGACCATCACCGACGACGATAAGACTGCACGCNTCCACGTCCACCTCAAAGTTTTACTCGATTCGTCTACTCACCGGACAGGAATTTCTTCCAATTTTTTATCAGAGTCTTGGACAGCGATATGACTTCTTCGTCCCTGCTGGACTTCCTTAACGCGTTCACCGTCATACCGATACGTGTCTTGGTCAAGAGTTCCAAATCGACTGGTAATTTCTGCAATACTTTGAGCAGTTCCAGTGCCTGTTCCTGCCCCTGGAACAAAAAAAGAGAAAACGCCTAAGTCCGTGGTTCGTTGCTATCTCATTTTAATATGCGTTTGCACATATTGTCTGGCACGGTAGCATATACTCGGTGGTCACGTTACGAATCAGTTGCGTTATTTCTCATTATGTAATTGAAAGCATTGTTATCGGGTGTCCTTACCCGATTATCGTGTTAATGTACATACGGTAATATGCGTACAGATAACGAGCAATCCTTTTCCCTGAACCCGAACGACGGGTAGACCGGGCCGTCCAGGGCGACCGGGGACAGGGGATAAACGGTACCAGCGCGTGGTACAACGTTTAAACACGTTAGATAAATGTAATGATCGACGATAACGGTCGCGTGGGTAGGATGAATTTCCATCGCGCGCTTTTACGAATCCGAATCTCGCGGTCTCTCGACGAGAACGCGGTCATGACTTCACGGCAAAACGTTGCGAACTTTGTTAAAATTGACCATCACCGACGACGATAAGACTGCACGCGTCCAACAAATCCGGAACGGTTCTTGCGTATCGAACAACATCGTTCGGTCTACGCACGACGATGCGACGAACAGCGTAACGAACAAACGTTAGTTAGCCTTTTCTCAGACGCACCAAGGGAAGCGTGTGCGTAACACTCGTAACAGTAGACTTGTNACGTTGCGAACTTTGTTAAAATTGACCATCACCGACGACGATAAGACTGCACGCGTCCAACAAATCCGGAACGGTTCTTGCGTATCGAACAACATCGTTCGGTTTACGCACGACGATGCGACGAACAGCGTAACGAACAAACGTTAGTTAGCCTTTTCTCAGACGCACCAAAGGAAGCGTGTGCGTAACACTCGTAACAGTAGACTTGATCGTTCAAAACGACAACGATCGTGTTTTCTGTTCGAAGAAAAAGTTGATTCTCGATCAGATCGATTGCCTCCAATATGCCGAGCGATAGCGATACACAACAACTATATTTTACTCACTTACTCACCGTTCCGTCACCGCTCGACATTTTGTTCAACTTTTTCTGGATTCGCAACACCTCTTCCTCGGCGCTCATCGTGGGAGTCTGATAGTTCTTACACAAAACAACGATATAAACATACAACGTGCCGCCAAGCAGCTCAACAACAAACACTTGAACGTTACGTTTACGATGACCAAGCTTATGACCGTAACTTGCGACGCGGAGTTCGATACTGGATATAGAGGCGAGCCAAAGCTGACTCGACACCCCCTCGGCTCGACGCTCGACTCGACGGTCGCAAGCCGTAAGTGTTGCATCGCAACGTATATACGTGTGTATGCGCGCGGAATTGCGGACCGGTGCGAAGGTTGCACCGCCGCCGCTCGTTTCGGGCATCGTGCTGACACCTTCGCCGGGTAAAGCGAAACGGAGGGAAACACGAGGGACGGTTCGAATCGCGATCCATCGTTCGGCATCTCGACAGGTTTCCTCCAAGTGTTTCGACCAATTTCGACCATCGGCTCTCTTTAATTCAATTCACATATAGTAAAATTACATTTTTCCGATACAATTTTTTTTTTAATACTCGAATCATAAACTTAACGAACGACGATCCGCAGACGTTCAGAGTATAATAACGGTACACACGAGTATTATACGATTATTAAAAAATCCCTTCTCACGATCCGACTTTTATACGAATATTTATTANTTGCGGACCGGTGCGAAGGTTGCACCGCCGCCGCTCGTTTCGGGCATCGTGCTGACACCTTCGCCGGGTAAAGCGAAACGGAGGGAAACACGAGGGACGGTTCGAATCGCGATCCATCGTTCGGCATCTCGACAGGTTTCCTCCAAGTGTTTCGACCAATTTCGACCATCGGCTCTCTTTAATTCAATTCACATATAGTAAAATTACATTTTTCCGATACAATTTTTTTTTTAATACTCGAATCATAAACTTAACGAACGACGATCCGCAGACGTTCAGAGTATAATAACGGTACACACGAGTATTATACGATTATTAAAAAATCCCTTCTCACGATCCGACTTTTATACGAATATTTATTAAAAATTATACTTGAGCTATTCTAATCTTTAACTTTCTAGAAAATGTAATGTACTTACAAGTATAAACTTCCCACACTTACGCTAATAAACGGTACAAGCAGAATGTAATTGAAATTGACTTTTAAATCTAATCGTTTTTCTTACGATTACGAAAGCAATTATACATAAAATATTTAATGATGAAAAAACAAATTTTTGTCAAAACAACCGAGCCGAGCCGAGCTTTGGTCGTCCAGACTTTCACGCGTAATTCATATGCCACGACACAAATTTTATTTCTTGACCACTTGAATGACGTCTTCGTNAAAAATTATACTTGAGCTATTCTAATCTTTAACTTTCTAGAAAATGTAATATACTTACAAGTATAAACTTCCCACACTTACGCTAATAAACGGTACAAGCAGAATGTAATTGAAATTTACTTTTAAATCTAATCGTTTTTCTTACGATTACGAAAGCAATTATATATAAAATATTTAATGATGAAAAAACAAATTTTTGTCAAAACAACCGAGCCGAGCTTCGCTTTGGTCGTCCAGACTTTCACGCGTAATTCATATGCCACGACACAAATTTTATTTCTTGACCACTTGAATGACGTCTTCGTCGTGCATAACGTGCTGCAGGCCTACTCGTTGAGGAGAATACTTGGTACTTGTACCCTGAAACGAAATACGAAACGAACAGCATTTCGACGATGGCGATCGGACGACGCGCTCTTCGCGAGCAAATNTCGTGCATAACGTGCTGCAGGCCTACTCGTTGAGGAGAATACTTGGTACTCGTACCCTGAAACCAAATACGAAACGAACAGCATTTCGACGATGGCGATCGGACGACGCGCTCTTCGCGAGCAAATACGCGACGATCCTTACCCATACGAGAGCGTACTTGAATTGTTGAGCGAGCGTACGATGTATCGCATGGCACACGTGTTCCACGGTAACTCCTTTTCTTAATATTAGACCGTCGTCGAAATCGGGCGGTTGCCCAGGCTTTTTCGTGTAAACTCGTATCAAAGATAAATATTCCCATAGTGTCTCGAGAAGGAAATCCAAATTTAATTTCATATTACAACTACGGGAGAACAGAACGTATGAAAGTCAAATATAATTTGTCGATCTCGTTCGCTCGCACGTGGGACGGAACGTGTATCGCGCGTTTCTCGTAAATTCCGATCTAGGGACAAACAAAAATATTCACCTAACCACTACGCTATTAGGTTGCCTCGCGATCCTGTCCACCTCCTCTATAGATATTTGATCTATTTTGTTATGTACATAAAGGCATGGTAAATATACTCTGTTGGCGTTGATCACGTCGATTAATTCGTCCGCGCTGCAATCTTCTCGAAACAGCACCTCGGCGTTGAAAATCTTATACTCATGCAAGATCATCTGAACCAATTTCTCGTCGACTTTGGTCAACGGGCACGTCGAATTAAACGCCAGTCCACCTCCTTTCTTTATTTTAAAATATATGTTTGGCTTCTTCTTGTTGAGTCTTATACCGACCGACTCCAATTCTTTCTCCAACAGTTGTCTCTGTACGTCTTGCTTGGTAGCGTCTAACATCATGAGAACCAAATCTGCTGTTCTGGCTACAGCTATCACTTGCCTACCTCTTCCCTTCCCCTTAAGTACGAGTATTATAAAAATCAATTCAGTCTCGTCGCATAATTATATTGATAAACGAATGATATTTGTTACCTGTGCAGCACCTTCAATTATTCCAGGAAGATCGAGAAGCTGAATGTTGGCTCCTTTGTATTCGATTACCCCAGGTATACACGTCAGCGTAGTGAATTCGTAAGACGCAGCTTCGGATTCCGTATGTGTTAGCGTACTCAACAAAGTAGACTTTCCGACCGAAGGAAAACCTATTAAAGCTACCCTCGCATCCCCCGATTTCAATACATCGAATCCTTCTCCCTTCTCCGATTTTTTTGGTGGCTCTAACAACTGCGATCTGTACTTCGCAAGCTTCGCTTTTAACAATCCTAAATGATACTCGGTGGCTGAAAATTCATAAATCGAGTTGCCGTAAGAGGGAGCGAGATGCGAGACAGAAAGATTCAGAAGACCACGTTTCGTTAAACATATAATTATATATATATATATATAAATGTATAAATATAAATATATAATTTTATAGCGTAGAGAATTCTGATTTTCAGCGCTCGATACTTCAGCCAAATACACGTTACATTACACGTTACACGACTCTGAACGAATATACGAGATCGAATCCGGGTCTGAGGTTAACAGACGACATTGTAATCATCGTATACATACACACGTACCTTTGTTCTTTTGCGTCCGTGCAATTTCTTTTTCAATTTCCGATATTTTCTCTAATATGCCCATTTTACGTGTCTAACGAGAGAGAACGACAAATTTACATTGGGAAATATTACACATCGCACGGCGCACAGTCCGCCCAGCAGCCCACACTGGCCCACGGCCCACACGCCACGGCCACGGAGGAAGCACGCATCGGCACGCGTGCAAGTGTGCGTGACGACTGCAGCTGTGTGCGAGGAATTTTGAGGAATTTCGATCACAGCGCCATCCATCAAGGAATAGTGAAATTCTTTCGCGAGTTGATCACGAACCTCACGAACACGGAACACGAGCGTCACGATTCGTTAAATTGAGGTTAGATCAGGTTAGATCGTGTCAGATCCCAGCGTAACAACGTGCACGAGATGTCCACGATGTACGACGATTACAACGAGGTGAGCGAGCATCTTTTTACCGTCGGCAAAGTCCGAAAATATCGTTCTGACGAGCGGTGAGATTAAGAGGTGCATTGCTTTTACAGTACGACGCTTACGACGATTATGGCTCGCCAGACGTGCACGGCGACCAGTACGAAAGAGGTTACCGTACGGTGCCAGAACTCGTACGAAACTTCATAGTGTACTTGCGAACGTGTATAAACGAGGGGATGATCTTCGAGATACAAAATCTGTACGAGTCGACGTTTCCAAAACTTTCGGAACAGTACTTCGACAAGGCGTCTTGGCCAGACGCAGCAGTGATCGCGCCACTCGTCGACAACGACGTACTGTTTCTCGACTTGTACAAAGAGCTTTACTATCGACACATTTACGATCGTTCGCACGGGCTCACCCTGGAGCATCGTTTCGGTTCTTTTTACAATTACTGCGACCTGTTCAACAACATTCTGCGGCCGGAGACACCGGTACAGTTAGAGTTACCCGATCAATGGTTGTGGGAGCTCATAGACGAATTTGTTTATCAATTTCATTCGTTTCAACAATACCGCGCGAACTTGACGAATAAGACGACCGACGAACTCGAAACGTTAAACGCGCACCATAAAATATGGGACGTGCTGTGCGTTCTGAACGTCCTGCATTACTTGGTAGACAAGTCGAAGATCAAAAGTCAATTGGAGGTGTACGCGAGCGGCGGAGATCCGGATTCCGTCGCCGGAGTGTTCGGCAGACATTCTCTGTACAAAATGCTCGGCTATTTCTCTCTCGTCGGTCTTCTACGGTTACATTCCGTTTTGGGAGACTATTATCAAGCCATAAAGGTGCTGGAGAACGTCGAACTGTATAAGAAGAGCGCGTACTCTCACGTCCCTGGTTGCCAAATATCGACGGCATACTACGTTGGTTTCGCCTATATGATGATGCGTAGATACGCGGACGCGATCAGAACGTTCTCCGGCATTTTGTTGTACATTCAACGGACGAAGCAGTTGTTCGCGGTGAAGAATTATCAAAACGATCAGATCAACAAGCAAACGGACAAGATGTACAACTTGCTGGCGATCTGCCTCGTGCTTCATCCGCAGTGTATAGACGAGGGACTGCAGCAGGTGTTGCGCGAGAAGAATTACCACGAGAAAATGTACAAGATGCAGTGCGGCGATCTGAAAGAGTTCGAGACGTGCTTCATGTTCGCGTGTCCCAAGTTCTTGTCTCTCACGCCGCCGAATCCCGACGATCAGAACGAGGATTACGGCCGGGAGGCGACCAAGCACCAGGCACAAGTCTTCATGGACGAAGTCGTGCAGCAAAAGATGTTGCCGACGATTCGTTCCTATCTGAAATTGTACACCACTCTGCCGTTGACCAAACTGGCCACGTTCATGTGCAGCAACACCAGACCCGACGAGAGTTGGGACTTGGACACGGAAGTCAACGCGCTCACCATTCACTTGTTGTGCTTCAAACATAAAATGAAGAACATAGTTTGGACGAAAGGAACCTCGGGATTAGACGGGAAATTTCAATCCGGATCAGAGGTAATTCGTACGATCCTCGTATACGTTCCTGATATGATATTTGTACTGCTTATATATTCTTGACGTTCTTCGTTGGTTGTGTGATGTGTTACAGCTGGACTTTTACATCGACCACGACATGATTCACATCGCCGACACAAAGGTCGCGCACCGTTACGGCGACTTCTTCATTCGGAAAATTTTAAAGTTCGAGGAATTGAATCGCAAGCTGCATCATATTAAAATTTAACCCGCTCGCGGTGGACACCGAATAAACTGATACTGATTGATCAACAGTAAGCATATATTTTTATTTATATAATCGTGAAACGAGATTTCATTGTTTCGGTCGACGTCGGCAGAGTGTACGCGTAATCAGGATACGCTGCTCTACGATGCGACGTTGTCCCACACTTACCATGATCATACACTCAGTCGTACTACATCGCGTCGTTTTCCATTTCTATAAAAAATGACTAAACTTTGTAAAACGATCGATACACGACGTATCGAATTCACGATCGACATCGGACACACGTACTACATACTCGCGCCGTGGCACGCATGACGCATACGTCGTACGTGGTCCTGCTATATTTCAACGTTCAACAATTATGTACAATATTTCCCAGCCCAAAAAATGATAACGTTCAATACGAAAATACACGTGATTATTTCTTTATGCGATACGCAAAAGCGTTTACCGTTTATACTATCTCTTTAATCTCTCCAAAATTACATAGTCGTTCCGCGATTTTAGTTCATCGAAAAATAGAAAGAGATAAAACCAAGGTCTCCGGTCTAACGTCAACAACGAGTTCCTCGACCGTCGCACAGCAGATATTTTCATTACACCTTGGGTAAATTGAAAGACAAACACTTCCTACCGATCGAATCAACGTTTTCCCAACGTCCCCATATACGAATACATGCTACGTACATGCGACATGCACGCGTCGTACATGCGACAGAGCTACGTGGTACTCGGTTCGTTTCGATTTTGACTCGTTTCTGAATAACGGTCAATCGCATCGTGCATCATGTCGCATGCCGCTGTTAAAATGTTGGGTTTGAACACGGACGTCGCGGTCGTCACCGCCGACGCTTTCAAGTTGTGAAGATAATGAAAGAATCTGTTTCCCCTTTTACTGTTGGCGTTGGCTCGCGACTTTTCCGCTCTGCATATGGTTCTTATAGACGGGAGGTAGTCCGTAGCCAGAATTCGACGGTCCAATACCAACGACGTGGCACGCGCCAAAACCAAGTCTACGTTCCTATTTATCTGTTTTTTGAGTACGATATTACTGTGAAGCTGCATCTCGGTGTCGCTGAACCCTCCTGTCCCCCCCGTCATTACCTTCCTCCCTATCCACTCGCTTATTTCCAGACACACGTCACTAGAAAACGAATACAAAGACGTGTCCTCTGTCAAGGACAAGCTCGGTTGCATCTTCATTTCGGACAGATCTAACGCGGTGTCCCGGACGTCGGTCAAAGACGAAATTAACGCTATATCGTCTAGTTTACTAGCTAGGTCGGTCAATATGCTCGTATCGTCGATCTCTTCGTTGCTCGACATTGCTTTCTTCTTCTTCTTCGACCTTTTACTCACTTTAATCGCCGGCTTGTACACGTTGCACAGCACGCTGTGCCAAAATAAATTCTTCGTATCGATGCTTCTCTCGAAAGTTTTCAGCGGACCGGACAGCAATAAATATTGCAATTGTAATAGAGACCTTCGTAAGTCGCCGGTTTGCAATAGATCCTGTCAACAGCAAATAACGATATTATTCCATCGGTAATATACCGGTGTGTCGACCGATCTACTACCACCTATTGGCATTTTACGTATACGTACAATTTTACGATCGTTCGGAAGCCTGTAACCGGTTTCTGCCAACGAAATCAAATCCAACAAAGCGGACACCGCGTTACCGCACGGTCGTTGAAAGTAAATTTTATTTTGCTGAGGTGCCATTTTACTCAAGTGAGGACAGACGTCCCTGCAAGTCATTATGATCGGACGCTTCGAGTTCGACGCCAACTGATAAGCGGCCGAAACGAAACCTTCGTCCTCTTCGAATATGAGATCGACGTCCTCCAGAAGAATTAGAGAGTTCTGCGGTACGTCCTTCGCTTCGATCTCATCTAAATTTGTATCGTAGTAAAAAGCAGCTGCTGCCGCATTGCCGTTATTATTCTTGATCCGATGCGATTTGGTAGCTTCCTCGAACTCCTTCGACAGTTTCTTTCCCGTCCTCCTCGACGACGCGTTCAATTCCAATACGCTAACGAACAAAGAGAGACACACATCTGTGATTACGAGCCTCGTGAGTCGATCGATTTCGTAGATACAACAAGAGAGATACATCGTTCTCTCTCTGTGTGAATACTAACGTGTAACCAAATTCTTCGGCTACCGCGTACACGCTGGCCGTTTTACCGCATCCATGCGGTCCGAGCAGAACGGCTACTCGATTACTTTCGACACTACTCGTCGAACGACTATTGTCGGACTGGTAAAATTCGTCTCCGCTGTCTCCGTTCGTCGTAGTAGAAATTGCGCTCCATCCAGCCAACCAGTCCTTCAACTTCGCGACAGCTTCGTCGTTTCCGATCACTTGTCCAGAACGTTTCGGCCTGTATTTGTACGTCCAAGTGCAATACTCGAGCCATTCCTCGTCGATCGGTCCGACCTTCTTCCTTTCCGATTGTATCTTTCTTTTACTCCTCGACGGTTGTTTCGGAGATCTCACCATTTTGTTCGATCCTGCCTTAACAACACAGAGAACGTCCCATATTTCCTTTACGTTCGAACAATTTCTTCCTAATTCCGCCAATACGTCCGGGATCCTCGGCTTGGTCAATTTCTCGACGGCCTTCGACCGTTCCTCTGACCGGTCTATCACGTCTTTAAAATTGCTTAAATTTATTACTGGAACGTATTCGGCCGCCGACACCTTTAGAACGTTCAGAATTTTACACTCATCGTCCAAAATTGGACGGCTGCTCAACTGAGTAACGTGACTTATCGACGGGAACGGTAACGAACCACAAATTCCGGTTTCCGTCTTTCGATTTTTACCTTTGACACAAGTGTCCGTCGAAGTGGTTCGTAAAAACAATCGACGTGCAGCCAGCGCCTCTGGATCCGGCTTCTTTCGTTTTGCGAATAAAGGTGCCAGCTTGGCCGTCTTCCTCGTCTGATCGTCGTCGTCGTCGCGAACAGGCCACTCGCCGTTATTTTGTTCGTTCTCCGTGTCGTCGGGCTCGTCTGTGAGAACGACGAGTTCCACTGAACGCGATTCATATTTATTACTTTCGATCGATTCCTGTTTATTTTCGGCTCCTTCGTCTTTCTTTTCGCGCAACTTCGTTGTACCGTTGGCTTGGTTCGAAACGGTTTTCTTGGGCCTACCCCTCGTCGTCGGTAAAGTTTTTAGATCTACGCTTTTCGACGTCCCACACCTTTTACGATTTTCCGTATTTAATTTAGCATTAGTTATAACTTTCCTCGCGGTGAACAACTCTTCGTCGCTGCTGTTTTCTGTTACAAAAATAATAAGTTATGTCTATATGTATACACGAAAAGGTGACAACGATGAACGAGAAAGATTGAAATATCAGCGATCAAAGTGCAAGAAGATCATTGCCATCGACCAAAAACGGTTGTATTTAGGAGACTCACAAATTCGCGTTCATCATTTGTCAGTTACGATGTAAGCGAACGACGTTCGAAAATGAATATCGCAGTGATTCATAAATTACCTAGAACAGTATCCTCTTGGTCCTCGGAACCTCGAAGATTCACTTTCATCGCCCATTTACGTTTATTCGTCGGCCGCTTATCGCGTTTCGCCTCATCATCGAGAACTTCGACGTTCTCAGATTCTACGATTCTTATGTCGTCCACTCGAGAGAAATCGAAATCCGTTTTTTTTGCCCTTTTGCTTCTGCGGATTTCTTTAATTTTAATCGATCTCTTTGTCGGTCGGCATTGATCGTTGCTCTGGGTCGCGTGTACATCGGCTTTTACCACGACGGTAGTCGCGCCTGCAGTGTTTAAATCCACGGGGGCTTTGCTGTTTTTGTGAATCGTTGAGAAAAATAAAAGGGAGTTTTAATTAACGGTAAGTAGGACTACAGTGGCATAAATGAAATAACAAGTTGTACAGTTACCTGAAATAGTTTAATAATGTGCCGGCCGTTTGCTTTTGGTTTAAATTGGTCGCGATCGTGTCGTTATCTCTCTTTTTCTCCCCCTTGAAAAGTTTCAATCGATTTTTTATCATTTCTTCTATTCTCTCGCTTTCTTCAATTTCCGCGACTTTCCTCTTCGAACGTCCTTTCTTATCGGCTAAAGCTTCGAGCTTTTCCTTGGTACGTTTCAATTTTTCCTTGCTCTCTTCCGATTTTTTAGCATTAACTTTTGGATCCGGGGGACTGAGTTTTGTTTGCGGGGGACTTTGCGTCGCTGGCTTATTATGCCCCATGAGAATAGCAAAAGCGTTCGACCCATCTTTATTGTCTTCTCCCTCGTTATTAGAATCGACGTCTATTAATTCTACATCCTCTATTAATTTCTTACCCTTAACTTTACTATTGGTCCGTTCCTTTTTCAATTTTCTATCGGTCTCCGGACAAGCTTCAGCACCATCTTTACTGGACCGCTTCTGCTTCTTGTTTTTACTACTATTACTACCGTTACCGCTGTCACTGCTACCATTACAATTATTTGGTCCCTTACGATTTACATTCTGCTCGTTGTCCGTTAACGTTCTGCTCCTCGTTGCCAATATCGATTTTAAAGTCGCAGATCTTTTGGGCGTATCGTTTTGACTTTCAATCTTACCGTTCTCTTTCGAGTACGGACTGGGTGTTTTGTCGACCATGTCGTTAGCATTCTCTACGATGTCGCATATCCTTTCGCTGGTACTCGATCGGGATATTTTAATTTTCACTCGATTACGTTTCCCTCTCAAGCTCTTCTTATCGTGGTGCGAGTTTTCTTCCCTCGTCGCTTCATCCTTAGAACTCGTTGCACCGTTACCAGATTTATCGTTATCGTCGAAATACTGCGTAATATTTTTCATACTTCATCACCGTCTGCGAAAATCTTTCAAAACGTAACACGGTTTATCAATGGAAAATTAATTGTTTATCCGTCTATGCGTACGGTAAAATTTTGGCGCCATAACGTAACACATGCTTCCGTGCTTCCATGCATCCATGCCACACACACGTGTGTGTGTGTGTGTGTGTGTGTGTGTGTGTGTACCACCTCTGTGTGCTCTTCGGTATAGATGGGAAAACGTGATACGTTTGAGGAATTTCGACCGGAGCGTCGTGCGTTCAGGAACAGTGAAATTCAGATTTCGGGTTACGACCAAGGGTTAGACCACCAAGAGGCCTATACGATAAAATTTGACAATTTTCTATGACCTGACTAATGACCTAACAAAGGACCTAACCGATACATCGTCACAGTATGATAATCTTTCTCACGTCAAAGTCTCACACTGTGACATCCATCGTGTGCCGCAGTATATTTTCAGCAACAAAAATGGCGGCGCTAATCGCCGCCACCTGTCGCCACTAGCCGGAAATGGTTGCCAGGCAACTGCGGCGGCCATCGTGTGTTTGTACGCGCGACTTCCTCGGTGTTTACGTATGTCCAAAAGACATACCGTCGTTACCGTGTATAATTATAAACATTTATTCATCGTTCGATCGCATTTGGTATAATAATAATAATAATTTTCTCTTCAAAGTACGTAACGTGATGCGAATAATTTTTACACATTATATTTAATCGATGTCCGTTCACATTTATCATTATTAAAAACGTGTGTATTAAAGTAAATATAATAATTTATATTTCAGAAAAAAAGAGGTATTAAAACGTTATAGAATAGGCCAACTTGGATATAATGTGTATAAGCGTTTCACGTTTCAATTTCCATAAGTGATATACCTACGTCATAAAAGTTGAAAATCGAAAGGTGCCAAATACGTTGAATACGAAATTAGTTCGACGAATACGTCCTTTTAACGTAAATAGGTATGTAATTGTATTAAAATTGAGAATACAAGTAGTGTAAATCGGTTCGCAAACGCCGAATTAAAATATATCGCATTGCGTCAACGTTGAAAAATTTGTAAAAAGATGTAGAAACAGTTCCATCTTCGGGTAACTTGAAACGACCGAGGTTACAAAAAAGATCTTGTATAAAAAAGCCATGGCCATCTATACACGTATATTTGTATTTTGTATATGGGCAAAAGTTTGATAAAAAATTCAAAGACGTAGTAATTAGTCAAGTTCTACCCGGTAATAGTGTGAGCCATTGGTAGAAAATAAAGTTCTGCTGGCACATTTCGAGGTGTAACAATGGCGAATGCGAAGAGACGTCTTACTCAGTCTTACGTATACAAGTCAGTGAGACCGTGACGTTATGTCCGACCGTTCAACAGGTTCTTCTCTCGTCACAAAATATTAGCCGCTAGCATTTGTTCTCCATGAAAATGTCGGATAGNAGCCATGGCCATCTATACACGTATATTTGTATTTTGTATATGGGCAAAAGTTTGATAAAAAATTCAAAGACGTAGTAATTAGTCAAGTTCTACCCGGTAATAGTGTGAGCCATTGGTAGAAAATAAAGTTCTGCTGGCACATTTCGAGGTGTAACAATGGCGTATGCGAAGAGACGTCTTTCTCAGTCTTACGTANCTGTCGCCACTAGCCGGAAATGGTTGCCAGGCAACTGCGGCGGCCATCGTGTGTTTGTACGCGCGACTTCCTCGGTGTTTACGTATGTCCAAAAGACATACCGTCGTTACCGTGTATAATTATAAACATTTATTCATCGTTCGATCGCATTTGGTATAATAATAATAATAATTTTCTCTTCAAAGTACGTAACGTGATGCGAATAATTTTTACACATTATATTTAATCGATGTCCGTTCACATTTATCATTATTAAAAACGTGTGTATTAAAGTAAATATAATAATTTATATTTCAGAAAAAAAGAGGTATTAAAACGTTATAGAATAGGCCAACTTGGATATAATGTGTATAAGCGTTTCACGTTTCAATTTCCATAAGTGATATACCTACGTCATAAAAGTTGAAAATCGAAAGGTGCCAAATACGTTGAATACGAAATTAGTTCGACGAATACGTCCTTTTAACGTAAATAGGTATGTAATTGTATTAAAATTGAGAATACAAGTAGTGTAAATCGGTTCGCAAACGCCGAATTAAAATATATCGCATTGCGTCAACGTTGAAAAATTTGTAAAAAGATGTAGAAACAGTTCCATCTTCGGGTAACTTGAAACGACCGAGGTTACAAAAAAGATCTTGTATAAGAAAGCCATGGCCATCTATACACGTATATTTGTATTTTGTATATGGGCAAAAGTTTGATAAAAAATTCAAAGACGTAGTAATTAGTCAAGTTCTACCCGGTAATAGTGTGAGCCATCGGTAGAAAATAAAGTTCTGCTGGCACATTTCGAGGTGTAACAATGGCGAATGCGAAGAGACGTCTTANATCACGTTAGAAATAGAATTGAATCACGTGGTACAGATTACAAGCAGATCTGGTGGTCCAACGAACGCTAACCGTGTGAGAGTCCTGAGTCTGAAATACTCGTCGTCGAAATCAGTGACTCGTACGTCTGGGAATCGGATAACGAAGTACTAAAACGCTGTCGGCCGATATAATTGGTAATAGATTGTCACAATGATGATTCACTAAATGACTCACACTGTCGAAAACTCGATCTTTCGTGCGAACCTGTAACCAGATAATCGGAGTAGATTGAAGATCTACGTAAATCAACGAAGATTAGAAGAGAGCAGGAAAGAGATAGGATTAAAATACTTACTACGCCTTCCGGATCGATCAACAANGGTCCTCGGAACCTCGAAGATTCACTTTCATCGCCCATTTACGTTTATTCGTCGGCCGCTTATCGCGTTTCGCCTCATCATCGAGAACTTCGACGTTCTCAGATTCTACGATTCTTATGTCGTCCACTCGAGAGAAATCGAAATCCGTTTTTTTTGCCCTTTTGCTTCTGCGGATTTCTTTAATTTTAATCGATCTCTTTGTCGGTCGGCATTGATCGTTGCTCTGGGTCGCGTGTACATCGGCTTTTACCACGACGGTAGTCGCGCCTGCAGTGTTTAAATCCACGGGGGCTTTGCTGTTTTTGTGAATCGTTGAGAAAAATAAAAGGGAGTTTTAATTAACGGTAAGTAGGACTACAGTGGCGTATATAAAATAACAAGTTGTACAGTTACCTGAAATAGTTTAATAATGTGCCGGCCGATTGCTTTTGGTTTAAATTGGTCGTGATCGTGTCGTTATCTCTCTTCTTCTCCCCCTTGAAAAGTTTCAATCGATTTTTTATAATTTCTTCTATTCTCTCGCTTTCTTCCATTTCCGCGACTTTCCTCTTCGAACGTCCTTTCTTATCGGCTAAAGCTTCGAGCTTTTCCTTGGTACGTTTCAATTTTTCCTTGCTCTCTTCCGATTTTTTAGCATTAACTTTTGGATCCGGGGGACTGAGTTTTGTTTGCGGGGGACTTTGCGTCGCTGGTTTATTATGCCCCATGAGAATAGCAAAAGCGTTCGACCCATCTTTATTGTCTTCTCCCTCGTTATTAGAATCGACGTCTATTAATTCTACGTTGTCTATTAATTTCTTACCCTTAACTTTACTATTGGTCCGTTCCTTTTTCAATTTTCTATCGGTCTCCGGACAAGCTTCGGCACCATTTTTATNGATAATCGGAGTAGATTGAAGATCTACGTAAATCAACGAAGATTAGAAGAAGAGAGCGGGAAAGAGGTAGGATTAAAATACTTACTACGCCTTCCGGATCGATCAACAATAAATGTTTCGGCGTACCATTGTTCATACCGGTGAGAACGTATTGGCCAGGCGAGCCTTGAGATTCGCGTACCAGGAAGTCTCCGTCCTGAGAAGATACCAGGGGCGCTAGGTGAGAGGTGAGAACCGACGTGCGAACGAACGATAAGAGTAACGTGGACGCTTACCCTCGACAACATCGATTCCGCTTCCGCGCGACTCACGCTACCGTGGAACCACATTTCCTGCTTCAACTGCTGTTTTTGAGAATGCGGGCTCAATCTGTTCATGTCCGATATCGCGGAACTAAACGGTTCTAAAGAAATTCGTCCTTTCTCGTCACGCCAAACAGTTACGTTTTTTACCTCGTTCTCGCACTCGCGGAAGTTACTTACGCATGTCGAATACGTCAAAGAGCGACGTTTGATCGCGATGATTTTCCCTGGAAGCTGCTATGACGCTGTCGTTCACGTAGTTATGTTCGAGGGGCACGTTGAAATTTGTCGACGTCCCGTCCGAGTTTAGATCGATCAAGTTTCCAGTCTCTGCGTCAATCGTAGCGATTCAGTGTCATAACGATATCGTAGCATCGTCGAGAGTCACGTTTTACCTGCCCATTGTTCGCGATGTCTCTGGTCAGAATTCGAGGAGAACGTGTCCCGAAGGACAGAGTTGTGCGAAATATTGTTGGCTCGCGTCGCGTGATTCTGTGCGGAGTGATGATGCTTCAAATTTGGTAGAGTCGACGCCGTGATCGGTAGGGGTGGGACCGGCGGCGGAGGTCCGACGATGTCCGGAGGAACTTTTCCCGGGAGGTCGTTGTAATAATCTCTGTCCGCTTCTCGTCCGCCGTTCAACACAGGGCTACAGTCATTTAAACCAAATTGACAGCGGCTCGAGTACAACCGGCGAACTTACGCAAAGTTCACAAATCGACCATCGATAATTACTGTAACGAATTCGGTTTCGTAAGAAATTCCTTAAACCGCAATTCGAAAGCTTGCCCGATGGTAGATATGACGTCTTGTGCCAGTCCTCCTCCGCATTCTAACACGTAACACGCGCGACACTCCTCCATATTTTTGGCGACGTACGCAACAAAATCCAGTCTTTCCTGCAACGGGACATGGGACGTTTTACGGTTTACGGTCAGACTAAAAGCAGCGCATACAATTCCCATTCATAGCGCGTAGGCAGACGAACGAGATATTACCGTGTCACCTCCAGAGGCAAAAGATATACGTGGCATTTCATGTTTAGCGATGATGTGCCCGGTCTCTGCATTGGTCAATGCTAAACTGCAGCTACTGATAATCAAATTTATCATGAGACCTGTGTGTTCCATGCGAGGCTTATCAGCTATCGCCCTTAATACCTTCCTGTCCACCTTTCGTTATTAAACAATCATAAATCGTCGTCGTTCTATTCTAAACGTAAAACGGCAACAATTAAATGTGCATACCCTCCTCTTTTTGTCTGCAGACTTTAGGCCGGCTGCTTCGCACACTCTGTTTATACATTCTCTACGCAAAAATTTGACAGATAAGTTCATTTGAAACAAACAGTCGTACGTCATGGACGTATACGTCAATACGAAGAGACTTACTTGGCCACCCACGATCTCGTTTCAAAATCTAAGCTTTTCATAGACGTATGTACTTGTAGACATCCTATGTACTAGAGAGACATTGGTCGACTGTTATTCGATGCACGATATCGATATTAGATCAGTAAGATCATCAAGAATTTACCTTAACTTTATAAGTGATTCCTTCCTTACTCACTAAATGATCGGGGTGTAACCATCCTCTCGCTGGTTTGCTTATGAAATTGCTACGTCCAGTTGCCATTTCTAGAGTCTATACTCTACACATACGTGTATGTATACTATGACCACCTACGACTATACCGTGTTGTATACAATTATAATAATATAATTATACAAGTATATAACTGGAAACAGAAGAATTTTAACTGGAGATCGATCAATGAATTCGTTCAGTTATGTGGAAAATATGAGATACGAAATATCTTCAAGAACATTCCGATTGTCAGTAACCGTCTCCCGACACCGTTCCACACCGCTCCTCGCATTGAACAATTAAAATTTAGTTGGCCGGTAAACACACAACTGCGACGAATAAACGAACGCAATCGACAACGGTGCGTCGCAAGTGTTCCGACTGACGATGCATACGGGTAGAAAATTTCGATTTAGGAAACGTATGATTTAACAGGAAATGAGATCATACCTCGTAGACGATCGTTCGTATCATATGTCTACGATACGATTATACGCATTCGACTTCTTAATCATTTCAATTAGGAGTCTGTCGACGGATGTACAAAAAGGAGAATACTACGACGAACTCGACATGTTCGCCTGATTTTCTGGCACGGGCCACTGTAGGCCACACCAAACCCACCGAACCGAAGTGACCGACCGAACCGACACTCAACACCGAACCGAACGAACTGAACTGCCGAAGTTTAACAGCGTAGGAGTAGGAGAGACGACACTATAAGAGACAGAGATACAAGGGAGACGGAGACACAGTAAATGGAAAAATGGTTCAGTAGAACATTAGAACTCAGCTTAAAACTGGAATTTTGTTTTTGTTCCATTCTGTCTCTTTTTCTTTAGCAATGAGTCTCTCCAAAGGATTAAAAGCAACCTGGAAAAGTGTTCAGCCTTTATTGTGTGATCAGTATTTCTGTAAATAATATAAATCCATACGGATATCATGGTTCGGAGAGGCCATGAAAAGAATCAAATTTGAGATTAAAAAACCGAATCCGTTGTTTGAACTTTGGTTAGAGGAATGGAGGGAAGAAGCCGCGTCGAAAAATTCGAACTTGCAACAGCAGTTTTCGAAAGCTCTGACATCGTTGAGGAAGTATCCTTTGCCTCTGGAGTCTGGGAGGGATTGTATAATATTGCAGCACTTCGGTTCAAAATTATGCTTGATGCTGGATAGAAAACTGAAGGAGTATAAAGCTCGAAACGAAGGTTCGACGAGTACGAACGGTATTGATAGTAACAACGCTAAGCAGCTCGGAGGAAGATCTGAATCTGAACAAAACGTTCTAGAAACAGATCTCGAGTTTGAAGCCAAGAGTTCGGAAAAACCTCTCAGATTGTATAAGTCTAAATCTGCTGAGTTTATTACTGACAAGCGTCTTAACCAGCTAGTTGGCAGAAATCGCAAAGGACAGGATTCCAAGGGAAGTGTGGGAAAATTACAGGTGAGAACGAAATCGGCGAAGAATTTAGATCCATCTGTAAAGGATAACGGAACAGATTCTCTGGACGCTTTTAAAAGAGATGTTTATTTCGAGACTAACAAATTTGACATAATATTACTGGTGGATACTCAGGAAATTTGTGGGTACGCCGAACGACTGTATCTCAAACTGAAAGTTGATCGATCAAATTTTTATGAACATTTTTATGTATACAGTGGTAAGACGAAACCTCAGCATGATGCTACATTAGTGGAGTTGACAGAACTCGGTGTACAGTTCGAGGTACGTCACTTGAAAGTTGGAGACTTTGCATGGATTGCCAGATGCAGAAACACAAACAGAGAATTGGTTCTACCTTACATTGTGGAGAGAAAACGAATCGACGATTTAAGCGCGAGCATCACAGATGGGAGATTCCATGAGCAGAAAGTAATTGCATCCCAATTGAATCATTCTCGTATACATACGAACTTTATCGTTCACGATTGAAACGTAATATTGCCATTGTATCGTTTGCTGTTCAGTTCAGATTGAAACAGTCCGGGATTCAAAATCTGATGTACATAATCGAGGAATACGAGAAAGGCCGTAGATTGGCGATACCGCATTCGTCGTTGCTGCAGGCTTCCCTCAACACTCTGATACAGGATGGTTTTTCAGTGAAATACACTAGGACCCACAAAGATTCCATGTTCTATTTGTCGTCGCTGTCTCGTGTTTTAATTACAATTTTTAAAGTAATAGTTTTGTACATCTTTTAAATTTTAATAGCAAAGCATTGTACATAATTCTGACGACGTGTGTTTTTAGGACAAAAATTTGTCGGTCTGTAAGAAAGAAGATGTTACGCAAATCGATATATTAAATAATAATTTTAGCCTAATGGAGTTCGAAGAATTCAATAAAGCAGCATCCAAACAAAAGGTACACGTTCTGCAATGCATACATGTATAACTCGTCCATTACATACTAATTGATATTTGTAGGTATTTAAAGTAAATGAAATGTTTGTTCGTCATTTATTGCAATTGAAGGGTATGAGTATAGAGAAAGCCGCAGCGATCGTAGATCGTTATCCGAGTCCGCGAGCACTGATTGAAGCATTTCAAAAATCTCCCGACGCCGGATTAATGTTGGCGACCATTAACTTCGGTGATAAAAAACGTCTTGTTGGACCAGCGATCAGTCAAACAATTTATCAATTGTACACGAAAAGGAAGTTGGATTAAGATTTTATAGAAATCACGACTGTCTGTCATTTGTTCCCCGAATACTCTCCAGTATTATNTTCTGTCTCTTTTTCTTTAGCAATGAGTCTCTCCAAAGGATTAAAAGCAACCTGGAAAAGTGTTCAGCCTTTATTGTGTGATNTTCTGCAATGCATACATGTATAACTCGTCCATTACATACTAATTGATATTTGTAGGTATTTAAAGTAAATGAAATGTTTGTTCGTCATTTATTGCAATTGAAGGGTATGAGTATAGAGAAAGCCGCAGCGATCGTAGATCGTTATCCGAGTCCGCGAGCACTGATTGAAGCATTTCAAAAATCTCCCGACGCCGGATTAATGTTGGCGACCATTAACTTCGGTGATAAAAAACGTCTTGTTGGACCAGCGATCAGTCAAACAATTTATCAATTGTACACGAAAAGGAAGTTGGATTAAGATTTTATACAAATCACGACTGTCTGTCATTTGTTCCCCGAATACTCTCCAGTATTATACCTATTGATCATCGCCCTCCTGGACGAGCTGGGAGAGAATTAAAGAATCCCTCTGATCATCCGATTCCCTGGACAATCGATCGTACAACATGTGAAGTTTGTGAAATTTAATTGTCGTTTCCTGTGTCACAGCTGTGCATGTCTTATCCTTATGCGGTATGCCGAATCCCAAATACCGTGTACACTATTTGGTATGTGTGCACGTATCAGTGACACGTATACAAGTGTGTATCGGTATCTGTGGACACGAGCTACATGCGCGGTTGTACGACTGTAGGTAACACACACGCGGCGTTGCTCGACGAACGGATGGTAAACGTGCCTACATATACTCGTAGTACATACGTATAGTATATGCATACATATGTACGTACTTGACCTTCGAAAAATTTGACAAGCAGGCCGAGGCAGGCAGCCAGTGCATTCAACGCATCGGTGTTTGTTGAACAGTTAAATAATTGAACGAACAGAGATCATGCATGCGATACGTATACAGTGCGAAATGGATTCCGTTCTCGTTTTGTTATGATTTCGGTCGGGAGCAGAAAAAATTGTCAGTCGTCGACGCGCGAACAGGACTTGATGCGGTTGGGTGCAGTATGGTTTGACTCGCGTGAACGACTCGTCAGAAAGGTTTCTCCGTCGACGGATACTAAAAAACGCGTCGAAGTCGAAGGTGTCAGTGGCTTGCCTGTAGTATGCCCAGGGTTCGCAATAGTGGGGTATTATGGCTACAGGTGAGCAGCACAGCGGCACGACAAAGTCCCGTCAGGAAAAACAATATGATTATCTTCTGAAATTTCTGCTGGTGGGTGACAGCGACGTCGGGAAACAAGAGATCTTGAGCGGTTTGGAAGATGGTGCCGCAGAATCTCCGTTCTGCAGTGGCAGTGGTATTGTTTTACGCTTATCTCGTTATTTTACATTGTGCCAGACTTTTCGCAACGTGTTCGCATCGTGTTCACTTAACCGTACCATATCGCGTTCCCCGATCGGTAGACGATCGAAATACGAACGCGAGAACAACGCCGTTTCTAGGATCTTAACGAACACACGGTCCTTAGAAGACCTCCTCCGGTGATCTCGTCGACGACCGTTGTCTCGTTACATACGTGACATCGTCAGACTTCTCGCTATTAGCCTCTTAAGATGGAATGTATATACAGTCGGTGTAATAAGTATTCGTACAGCAACGAATTCGAAATAAAACTTTCTATGTACGTGTCGATAATTAATTTTAGCGAAAGAGAAGGAATAATAAATGTTCTTAGATGTCTGTAGAACCACTTTTGTATAAACAGAATTTTATTCCATTAGGCGTTTTCAAAAACATGAACAAAATCGAACAAATGTACGGAAATAGAGGCGAAGAAAGTATTCGTACATCTTACATTTGTTCTACTTACCTGACATTGCAACAACTTGTACAACATTTCCAATGTCAACAAGGACCTTTCGATGTCAACAAGCAACACCAAACCTTGTCAGTTTGCGGTAGATTCTCTCTCGTTTGAAGACAAAAATCGTTATTGACTAATAATTGAGAAACACGGTGGAGGATGTGTATTAATCTGGGGTTGCACGAGTGCAGCTGGAGTGGGCGTGACATCTAAGAATATCTATTATTCCTTTTCTTTCGCTAAAATTAATCATCGACATGNCGAAATACGAACGCGAGAACAACGCCGTTTCTAGGATCTTAACGAACACACGGTCCTTAGAAGACCTCCTCCGGTGATCTCGTCGACGACCGTTGTCTCGTTACATACGTGACATCGTCAGACTTCTCGCTATTAGCCTCTTAAGATGGAATGTATATACAGTCGGTGTAATAAGTATTCGTACAGCAACGAATTCGAAATAAAACTTT
This sequence comes from Ceratina japonica, assembly GCA_019453355.1. Taxonomy (NCBI): domain Eukaryota; kingdom Metazoa; phylum Arthropoda; class Insecta; order Hymenoptera; family Apidae; genus Ceratina; species Ceratina japonica. The sequence goes on along the minus strand of SMSR01009451.1, from coordinate 128,029 downwards.
CTATGTACGTGTCGATAATTAATTTTAGCGAAAGAGAAGGAATAATAAATGTTCTTAGATGTCTGTAGAACCACTTTTGTATAAACAGNTATTGTTTTACGCTTATCTCGTTATTTTACATTGTGCCAGACTTTTCGCAACGTGTTCGCATCGTGTTCACTTAACCGTACCATATCGCGTTCCCCGATCGGTAGACGATCGAAATACGAACGCGAGAACAACGCCGTTTCTAGGATCTTAACGAACACACGGTCCTTAGAAGACCTCCTCCGGTGATCTCGTCGACGACCGTTGTCTCGTTACATACGTGACATCGTCAGACTTCTCGCTATTAGCCTCTTAAGATGGAATGTATATACAGTCGGTGTCGTGTCGATAATTAATTTTAACGAAAGAGAAGGAATAATAAATGTTCTTATATCTACTTATATCTACATATAAAGTTTTATTTCGAATTCGTTGCTGTACGAATACTTTTTACACCGACTATATGTGTATTGTGTTGTGTACGTTCAACGAATGACGAGACGTTCACATTTTCTAGCGTACAAGACCACCACTATTTTACTGGATGGAAAAAGGGTCAAGTTACAATTATGGGACACGTCGGGCCAAGGTAGATTTTGTACAATAATCAGATCGTATTCTCGTGGGGCTCAAGGTATATTTTTGGTCTACGATATCACCAATAAATGGTCGTTCGACGGCATAGACAGATGGCTGAAGGAAGTCGAAGAGGTATAGAAAAACAGTGTAAACTTTTCTCTTCTTTCGTTGTCTACTCGTTGGTCGATTACTTTTACCTCATGTTTATGTGCCGTAGCATGCCCCTGGAGTACCAAAAGTACTTGTCGGCAATCGGCTTCATTTGGCGTTTAAAAGACAAGTAGGGGAACGCGATGCCGAAGCGTACGCAGCTAAGAATCATATGGCATTTTTTGAAGTTTCACCGCTCTGCGATTTCAACATCCGCGAGAGCTTTTCCGAACTTTCACGGATGGCTTTACACCGTAACGGTATGGAAAGATTGTGGCGATCTAACAAAGGTAACGAATTTATATTTTTACGTCTATACGGCTTTTGGTAAAAGCGATCGTAGATATGTGTGTGTGTCAACGTGTTCGCTTTTAGTTCTCAGTCTCCAAGAGCTCGCGTGTCGCGCGATAGTCGCGAGAACAACGGTTTATGGTATCGATCAACTTCCATTGCCCAAATCGATTAAATCTCACCTGAAGTCTTACGCGATGACGACCACTTCTCAGTTGAGGTACAACGGGAACAGGTCGTTGAGCTCTAGTAAGAGTCTGGGTTCTCATCACCGAAAATTACGTTTCGTCGGCGTCGGTCATAACGGTTTAGCGACTCTGGCTAGTTCGCCCGGCAGTATAACAGACTCTCGTACCAGTTGCGTCGGTCGTAATTCTTGCACGATATCTTGAGAGTAATTTAACGTTTACGTCTGTAAATACATCTGATTCTTCCTTCCCTTTTTAACACGTGCCATTAGAAACGATAG
>SMSR01009451.1:96797-116688 GCA_019453355.1 Ceratina japonica | reverse complement strand
TGTTTCGACGATATCGTTCGATGCGTTAAATAACGTTTCGTAATTTTCCAATGCCCGCCAATGTATGTTTAGGATTTGCGATCAACTTGTTGGCATGTTTCGCTTTATGCAGGATCAGACGGGAGCATACTTGATAGACCGTGATCCAACGTATTTCAGTCCTGTTCTAAATTATTTACGTCACGGGAAACTGGTGATTAACAAAGATTTAACGGAGGAAGGCGTTTTGGAAGAAGCGGAGTTTTATAATATCACGGAACTTATTCGACTGGTCAAAGAGAGGATCATATCGAGAGATACCAGACCCCTGAAGGATTCAAAGAAACACGTTTACAGAGTTATTCAGTGTCACGAAGACGAGTTGACTCAGATGGTGTCGACGATGTCGGACGGATGGAAGTTCGAACAGGTATTACGAACCTATTTAGTTAAAAATCTTTCGGTACATTATCTTATATTATATATCTCGAATAATTCTGTCGTATCGACGACTACTGATCAACGATCGAAGAACGACCGTGTCTGTTAACCATACGAAATAAAATGTAACTTTCACCCGTTCCAGTTGATCAATATAGGATCTCAATATAATTATGGAAACGACGATCATGCCGAATTTCTGTGCGTGGTCAGTAGAGAGTATGGGGCCACTCAACTCAGTAGCAAAGAACAAGAATCAACGGATCGTGTCAAGGTACCACTATAGCATTCTCAAATTTTTCATGTCATACGTTTTCCACCGATAAGAAGAGAGGGACTTCGTTCCTCTTAACGTTAAATTCAATGCCGTCGGTTGAGTATGCAGATTTCCAACGAGTTCGCCTCTCGTCTTCTTGTATCACGTGTTCGTGCTTACGTATATAATTTTAGTTGATTAATCTCATCGTAATTAATTTCAATAACGGAGTATCATCGAGTTACCAAAGAAGTAGGCGGTCAGTAGAATGTTGAAGGAATTCAGTATTATTACGTTACGTTTAGTTTTTCTGATCGAAATGAAAATAATCGAGAAACAGTTGGTCAGATCCATTACGCGAGCATGTTCCGCCTCTAATATATGCTGTATTCGTTACATCACGATTTTTGTATCGCATGCCATACGTTAAATAAACGATTTGTTTCTTTTATTGGTTTGATTACTTTTACCCTGTTGTCCTGCACGGTTTCTGCTCACTGTCATTGCACGTTGAATTATTTCTAAAATGATCCAACGTACTCGTCGAGGACGTCCAACAGACATCCTCGACGGTGAAATTTGTTTTTTGTCACGTTTGTTCGTATACATCAATATACAGAGGCTGAACAATGCTAATTCTCGTTAAATCTAATCTTTGTATTCTTCTATTTTTAATACGATATGACCGTGTTCCAATCAATAAATTGTATTTTAGGTTCTACAGCAGAAGGGTTCTCGCATGTAATCTATAAAATCCGTCCTTTTCTTTTCTCGCTTCGCTTAATTAAATCGACCGTGCAGCAACACAAGACGAAGACTGTTTTTATTTCTACGTATACGTAAGGGTTTCAGTTTTCCCTGTTCGTTGCTCGTTGNAAATCGACCGTGCAGCAACACAAGACGAAGACTGTTTTTATTTCTACGTACACGTAAGGGTTTCAGTTTTCCCTGTTCGTTGCTCGTTGTTCGTTATTCCATTTCCTCGACGTGGCAATAAGGATGACAGAGGAAAAACAATGCAGAGGTATGACATCCTCATTCTGTTTCTCGAAGTGAACAATTATCGTGTAACGATAGCCCGAAACGATCGAGACTATTTTGCACGTCGACTTGATTTTATCATTATCGTACCTTCGTCGTCGTCGTCGACGAACGAACGGACAGAGACGCGAACATGGAATGGAACGACGGGGAACGACCGTTCCATATGGGATCATACGTTTTATATCCGAGTTAATTACCGTCGAGGTAAAACGTTCTCGCTGGTTGACAGTTGAAGAGAAGAACATTTTACCGCGTGCAAACTTGTCAATACGTACATATACGCATGTGTATATGTACGTATCCGTGCACGATCTCGTGGACGTCGGTACGCTACGGCGAGAAGAATTTATTATTCAGCAGTGTTTCAGTTTCACTGTCATAATTTAAACGACAATAGCATTCGTAAAGGCAATCTCTTTCATACGAATTTCTACAACGGATATAAATACTCTCTCTAGTAGTGTGGATAGTTTATCTTTTTGTAAGTCGAGTTGTACAAACATCATTTTCCTTTCTGATCGTCTGTTATCGTCATTTACCGAAATTCATTTAAAGACCTTCGCACTGCCGCTATAAAATGTAAAGATAACGTTTATACGTCTAACACAAGATACTTTTTATCATCCGATACGATGTTACGACTATGAACTCACGACGTAAAGATGATTTCGACGTGTAACAACGTGGATAAAATAAGGAGAGAGAGAGAGAGTGAGAGAGTGAGAGAGAGAACGAAGTGAAGAATGTAATTTTTAGCAAAAGCAATTTATCGCATCGTTTATGGATACGTGTATGATAACGTGTAGCGGAGATAGACGTTGGGATGTAAAAATGTTCGCGACGAACTTGAGAATCGTTCGAACTCTGTTTGAACACGTGATTTCTATATGATACACGATATTGTAGTTTCGCGCAAAGGGCGGAGAAACGATTTAATTGTAAGTCAAGAGGCACACGTTAGCTGATTATTTTCATCACTGTCCTCCGTTAATTTCATTTACGATACATCTACTTATTGACAGATGACGACTCCGACCATGATAACTCGATGCAGATATTCGATGCGCTCTGCGACAGGTATCATCGTAGGCCGTCAATTGTCGAAGGCCTATCAAGGGAGAAGCGTCGTAGACAATATATTCGTATTTGAAGCATAGATTCACGGTGAGAAGAGAGAAGTCGTATGTACCACTGAATCATCGTACGTTAGAGCCACGTTATGCCCAGTATAAGATATATATATTATAACGAATTGTATATCATATTCACGCGTGTACGTACGTACGTACGTACGTCCACGTGAGACGGTCTTACGAGAATCGTAGAACGATTCGGCGATGTTGTTAAACGCGCGTACTCGGCGAACGATAATAACGACACGGTTTCTACGACGTGGGACGACCGAAGAACTTATCGCGATTCGTACCGAAGGGACTCGACAGGAACGTTAGGAGGACCAACATCGATCGTTTCCTGCGACGTGTACATACACACATACCATCGGTCACTGTACTGAAAGCGTTATTGCTTTATAACTTAATTTCACGTCGCGTTCATTTACCCGATATTAGTATGCCGTACTACATACTATTGTCGCGACGTGAGCATAGGGGTTCATGTAATAATATGTAAAATATATATAAAACTCGGTACGTGAAAGAGTTTGTACTTTCATAGACATATTTCTAAATCTATTCGTTGTTCGATGTTTATTGTTAGGAAAGAGAAAGTAATATTTATATCCATTCAAGAGTACATTTTAATACCAGTAATAATATTTAAGAGGACTTAGGGTAAACACGTAAAGTGACGAAAATAAGAATTTATTCGCAGGCAAATGCAAAATCTAAAATAAAAGCAATTCTATTTGTAAACCGTGTACACGTTTGATAATTATTTTTAAATATTAGTCGTACGCGATACGAATTAATTTAGTTCCATGCAATATTACTCTGTTCGGTTCTGTACGTTCGAAGACTACTTGTGTGTTGTAAGACTTACGCTCTGTATTGTCCACTCTCGACTGAAAGAAAATGCGTGTAGTACATCTGTGAAACCAACAAAAACAGGGGTGCACGAGACAGAAACATTTTAATCTATCATTTTCATCACGTACCATGTATGAACAACTGTTTGGACGTAGCGTACGAGAGAATAAGTAACGATAACGATATTAGAGGTGCGTACATCTATTGATATCTAAGCATATTCACTTAGAATATATATCTATAATAGCATAATGAATTTCAAACCGTATATAGAGATCAGTTCCAGTGGAAGGCAGGCTAGTTTCAGTACCTTTTATAACGTAATAAGGTTCAGGAGATTGAATTATTGACACGCTGTAAAAAAAATGAATAACACGTGTTTGAAAGGTGATAGAAGTTCTGAGTCATTACACGTTAACGATTACAATAATTATAGATCTCTATTTATTTCCTTGTGTTTCGCTTCCAAACGAAAACGTACAAGATGACACAAATTCCGATGCAATGATTTCCGTAGTATATATATTGTCAGAATTACATGGGTGAACATTTGTAAAGTCCCGATCGAAACAATATTACTATACACGGTATTATGGAAATAATTGTTTAATAAATATTTGCAATATCGCACGTATCAAAAACAAGTTTCGTGTTATTTCAATTATTATACGTATGGATGTAAATGATTTTTAAGGCATGTTAGCTATCGTTTTCAATGGTTGATCGAGGTATCTCGCCAAGGCTTGGGCCTTTTCTCTCAACAAGCCGAACCCAACGTTNTGAAAGAAAATGCGTGTAGTACATCTGTGAAACCAACAAAAACAGGGGTGCACGAGACAGAAACATTTTAATCTATCATTTTCATCACGTACCATGTATGAACAACTGTTTGGACGTAGCGTACGAGAGAATAAGTAACGATAACGATATTAGAGGTGCGTACATCTATTGATATCTAAGCATATTCACTTAGAATATATATCTATAATAGCATAATGAATTTCAAACCGTATATAGAGATCAGTTCCAGTGGAAGGCAGGCTAGTTTCAGTACCTTTTATAACGTAATAAGGTTCAGGAGATTGAATTATTGACACGCTGTAAAAAAAATGAATAACACGTGTTTGAAAGGTGATAGAAGTTCTGAGTCATTACACGTTAACGATTACAATAATTATAGATCTCTATTTATTTCCTTGTGTTTCGCTTCCAAACGAAAACGTACAAGATGACACAAATTCCGATGCAATGATTTCCGTAGTATATATATTGTCAGAATTACATGGGTGAACATTTGTAAAGTCCCGATCGAAACAATATTACTATACACGGTATTATGGAAATAATTGTTTAATAAATATTTGCAATATCGCACGTATCAAAAACAAGTTTCGTGTTATTTCAATTATTATACGTATGGATGTAAATGATTTTTAAGGCATGTTAGCTATCGTTTTCAATGGTTGATCGAGGTATCTCGCCAAGGCTTGGGCCTTTTCTCTCAACAAGCCGAACCCAACGTTTTCTTTGGCGTATAAACATAACAACAGGTTCGCAACTTCGGTGATCACGACTTTGCCCTCCTAGAATAATTCATTTGTTATATTCTCTCGCCTGGAAAATATTTAAAGAAGGCTAAGGGACTTGACAAGCAATTTCTGTATACACGTTATTACAGAGTCAACGGAACAATGAAATGTGCCATACCACGCAATCCATCAACACAAACTGTAATTCGTCTTCCTTAAACGCGTTCCGCCCATTTTTTTCGTAAGCCGACCAAATGTTACTCGTAATAGCGGCGGTCACTCTTGCATCTTTATCTCCGTAACCACTGTACGCTAATAACCCACCATCTCGATTCAATAATCTGAAAACAGGTTTGATCATAGAAGTGTACCTACGACGTTCTTTTCGATTATGAGATCTAAGAAAAATATTTCAGATCATGACATCGACACCGTCGTCGAAACGCGTTGAAAACAAGCACATGTTCTCGTATAACCTTAATGAGGAACATGTTATACCTTTACTTACAATGTGTTTTCGACACCGCCTGTATTAGCTTGACTAAGTACTTGCGTCAAAGCTTTCGGTTTCAACATAATTCTACACGGAAATGTAAGATATCGTTCAGGTAGTTCAGGCTATGTAGGAAAGTGGTCCGATGACTCAATATTTGGTCGCGCCTGATCGCGTCGTATATCCGATGTCACTCGGCAAGAAGCATGGACATTGACCGTTTCGACGGTTCTGTTTTGTAAAACAAATTATTACAGTACCGTCAAGATTAAATAGAATTGCATACATGTAAAAAGGAACATTGGATCCTACTACTACTACTGTCATTAGTTTTGAGCAGTGGACCAGCAACGAGATTTAAGGAATTTTTATAGTAGCGCCGCCGTGCGTGAGGAACAGTGAAACTCAGGTTTTAATTAAAAGATTTGAACAACTTTTTCAAGGAATAGATCGTTCCGAGCACGGTTTTGACGATACGGATTCCCGTGCCATAATGTTATTTTCTCCTGTAAAGAAATGGTAAGTAGCTGAGCATCCACGTGCAATTTTAATTTCAGCCGAGTGCGATCGCTCCGCCCAGATTTCGTGTCTGCGGGGAAGCGATCGAATGGATCGTCACGGACCACCCACTCATCCGGCGCTATTGGTCAACCAGCGGCGGCCATCGTTCACACCTATTGGCAGGACGCTTACACCCACGCACATCCCGTGCGTCGCATGAAGCGCCACCATTTGGCCTCCGCGCCTCGTGTCAGTCNCGTTCACACCTATTGGCAGGACGCTTACACCCACGCACATCCCGTGCGTCCCATGAAGCGCTACCATTTGGCCTCCGCGCCTCGTGTCAGTTGGTCAGCTGTCGATCGTGCTTCGCCTGATTTTTTGCGGTCGTTTTGATTCTGTGCATCACGTGGTGTATGTAGCGCGTGTAATTCATGGTGTAATTCTTGCAAATCTTTTACAGTTCGATGAATACACAAACAATTTAAAAGGAATTCAGATGTATCGTTACTTACCTTTAACTCTGTCCATGTCCGATCCATTCTTCTCGCGCTCTGTGTCAATGTCAAGCTTGCTTACTGTCAGTGTAAGTAGAAAGGAAATAGACTAAAAATTAAAGGAATTCTTCGAATTGTTTAGGTTAGGAATTGATGTAACAGCAGTCCATACATATTCCTGTATCCTCGCATGTGCCAAGTTCTGACACAAGATCCGCTTTTTGGCCAAAATTTTCTTAAAAATTCTACTTCGCATCAAAAGAGCATGACAAGACAGAACGATATTGGATTACACATCATCCTACAGATTCGTATATTACCTAACCTAACTTAAGCGCTACTAGCGCCACAGGTGGTACGCGAGGCACGAAGTACGCACGCGCGTATCTATCGTGAATTGGTGCACTATGCGTGAGAGAGATGAGGAATTTCGATTATTTATCAGGATAAAGACGAAGAGGAAGAGGAGACGCGGTTCGAAAAAATGACAGTGGTCGATTAAATTAAGAATCCCAATCATTTTCTGCTTTATCTGATCGATTTGTACGTATCATCGACGCATACACATGATTATTATGCATATAATAGCCCCTTGAATATTTTAATCGATTATTGTACGTAGCTAGTACGTATACGCGTAGCAATACTCGATTAAAACTAAAACTACTGACTCTCTTTTATACATGTATTCCTGCATTTAAGACCAGTCATTTTTACTGGTTTAGTATATAAATAGTTATAGGGTTAAAGCGCGAGCGTTTCGACCCCTCGTAGATATATTTATATTTAATTCAGCATATCAAGGAACGCGGTAGGGACTCGAATCGAAAGTACCGAAAGCAAGTTCGAGTTGTCACAGATTTTGAACAGAGACAGAGGACATTATTACTGTCGTTTGTGTCGCAGATACGCAGACTTATCGCCGTTCTATTTATCAAAATATGTCACGTAACCGAAAGAATGAATTTTACGCTGTTCGAATTGGAATACGACTCGAGACAGGAGTATTAGCATCGAAACTCGAGTTGTAAAAGAAAGTGTCACGAGGCTCGTTATCGCAGGAGAAGCTTACAAATTAAACCATCTGTTATTAAGCGAAGTCATGTGATTTTGCTGGCATACCAGTTTTCCCACTGATCGGTGGTATGTATTATTTAATTGCGTAGTATTTACATAGAAGGACAGGGATCTGACTTCGACCGAGCGACGACGCCGAAAGTTTATTCTTAAATTCGAGCCGCGAAGTTTCTATTTTTAAACCGGACGGAACTATTTTGTGGCTGGTTCCCGGTGAAAGAACGGAGCACGTTCAGCAATAAACGACTACCAAATTTAGTATTCCCCGATTAACTGTTATGAGAACGCGCGACCTTGTCGTTTCCATACCTCGATCCTGACCCAGGAAAACTTGGCAGCTTCGCGTGAAAGACAATACACATGTGTATATAAAATTGCGACCTCGAATTAAAAACTAAACCATACAATTAGATAATGTACGCTTTAATTGTTTGGGGCCTAACGTTCTCGTTGGCGGAGAATTAAAGCCAACATTATTTATTTTATCATATCGTTCAAGGAGATATATGCCAGATATACCATTACAAGGAGAAACACTGCATATATAATTATTTTTATCATTTTTACCGAGATCGCTGAAAGTGTCGTACGATGTAAAATGACGAATAACATCGTGGGAATGATGAAAGAAAAAACTGGGAAAGCGGCTCGGCGTGGTATCGTTTTCCGAACATTACTTACTAATCCCTGAATCAACGGGCACCGCAGCATCGACAGCGGTAAACATTGAGCATGTCGCGTTTCGAAATGCCTTCGGATTAAAAATTCCCACTTCGATCAACCGTACGTACGTGTATCTCACATATCATTCCTACATTCCATGAAAAACCTTTTATCACGTGTATCTACGTCTAACGTCCTCCCATCGATATCGCTCTCTCGCTCTCTCTCTCTGTCCCACTTGGAGCGGTGGTCGTAGGATCGAAACCAATACTCGTACGTTATAAACAGAGTTGCCCTAGCGAATGACATTTTTTCAGATGGCTCGGTTCGGCTGTAAGATGAAGACGAGGGAAGGGGCGTGTGCCTCGTCTATCTGGAAATCTCGAGAAACGAGAGAGAGAAGCGGACGTCTTTCTAGCTCCGATTGGATTGTTCTCCGCTAACGTCGTTATTGCTTTAAAGACGGTAAAGACAAAGAGAAGGGGAGAAAAAGTTACGGCACAAACCGTCGAAGAACCGCGAGACATTTAAATGGCCGGCCGCGTATTGCCGTGTACTCAGTTTCGTCGTCGGCCTCTCGTAACCAGCCGTTTCGTCCTCCGTCGAGGAGTCGTCACCCTTCAGTCCCGAAGCGATCGCCGCGCACCGGTACCGCGGCAGGAAGATCACCCGTGAAGAGGACGAAGGTTCGTCGAGCGCGAAGGTGAACGNTCCATACCTCGATCCTGACCCAGGAAAACTTGGCAGCTTCACGTGAAAGATACACATATGTATATAAAATTGCGACCTCGAATTAAAAAAACTAAACCATACAATTAGATAATGTACGCTTTAATTGTTTGGGACTGAACTTTCTCGTTGGCGGAAAATTAAAGCCAACATTATTTATTATCGTTCAAGGAGATATATGCCAGATATACCATTACAAGGAGAAACACTGCATATATAATTATTTTTATCATTTTTACCGAGATCGCTGAAAGTGTCGTACGATGTAAAATGACGAATAACATCGTGGGAATGATGAAAGAAAAAACTGGGAAAGCGGCTCGGCGTGGTATCGTTTTCCGAACATTACTTACTAATCCCTGAATCAACGGGCACCGCAGCATCGACAGCGGTAAACATTGAGCATGTCGCGTTTCGAAATGCCTTCGGATTAAAAATTCCCACTTCGATCAACCGTACGTACGTGTATCTCACATATCATTCCTACATTCCATGAAAAACCTTTTATCACGTGTATCTACGTCTAACGTCCTCCCATCGATATCGCTCTCTCGCTCTCTCTCTCTGTCCCACTTGGAGCGGTGGTCGTAGGATCGAAACCAATACTCGTACGTTATAAACAGAGTTGCCCTAGCGAATGACATTTTTTCAGATGGCTCGGTTCGGCTGTAAGATGAAGACGAGGGAAGGGGCGTGTGCCTCGTCTATCTGGAAATCTCGAGAAACGAGAGAGAGAAGCGGACGTCTTTCTAGCTCCGATTGGATTGTTCTCCGCTAACGTCGTTATTGCTTTAAAGACGGTAAAGACAAAGAGAAGGGGAGAAAAAGTTACGGCACAAACCGTCGAAGAACCGCGAGACATTTAAATGGCCGGCCGCGTATTGCCGTGTACTCAGTTTCGTCGTCGGCCTCTCGTAACCAGCCGTTTCGTCCTCCGTCGAGGAGTCGTCACCCTTCAGTCCCGAAGCGATCGCCGCGCACCGGTACCGCGGCAGGAAGATCACCCGTGAAGAGGACGAAGGTTCGTCGAGCGCGAAGGTGAACGCGTGCATATATGATTTTTCGTACCCTCACCGTCGTCGCCGCCGCCGCCGCCATCGATCTCTGTTTGTTCGCCGCGGGTAGAATGTGCAAGAAGAAGTAACGGCCTGATCTCCGATCGGTGCTCTACTGGTACCGACATACCGTTTATTAGCTCACGGAACCGCGTTCGAAGACCGCCGCCGACCGCATTCGTTTCCACGTCGCACAGCCCTTTAGGTGAGTTCACTCGGATTTTCGTTGAATTTTCGGAGAAACCGGTTCTCACGCGAGACGTCGAACGCGAGACGTACCGGATATCTCTCCTCCTCCGACGTAAATATTAAATATTCTTCGACCTGCATAGATACGTGTGACTAGGTATGTCTATGGAAGATATCGGTTCTCGTCGGTCGTGCTCGATCCCGCGTACTGGAGGACGCGTGCTCCGATGACGAACGATTTCAGTTACGTCGCGCGCACCGTGCTGTTCAACTATTAAGTAATTCGAACATGTAACGCTCCGTTCCTGAACTCGCGGCCGTAACTACAGACGCAAGTACGAGTAAATACAGAGGAGAGAACGAGGAAGACGACGACGAGGTCGGATAAGATCTCCGAGCGTTTTCTGATCCGTCGTTCAAGTATTTTGGTCGCACGCGAAAAGGTAAACAGTGTACGTTATCAGATTTGATTTAGGTCTTATTGACAAATTGGATTCGACGAGCGACGACGCTCAGTCATCGAACGCGCTGCTCGACGTTCGACCGGCAGAGATTCTACGTTTGTCTACGTTCAAGTCGTTCTCACGACGGATTCGGCCGTCGATATCCGGTTAGGAATCAAGTTCGGAATCCAACGGTATACGATCGTTGATTGAAGCTGATTGCGAAAGTTACGAGCACACTCCGACCTTATGATCTATCGCGTCTCTACGATAGACTCGCCGTCGCGATGCAGTTATCATTGCTGTTAAATCCGAAATTATTGGCTTATGTCAACGGTAACTGTCACATGAAAGCAATTAGTATCGTTTAATGCCGAACCGATTGATACCAATCGATCACCTAATCGGTGGTATACTGTGTAACGCGCAACCGAACGGTACGAGCATTTTTCACTATTTAACATCGAGAATGTTTACATTTTTTTTTAGATCGGCCTCGATTCCTTTTGTTATTGAGTAAATTTTACGTCTTACGAATCGTGGAAAAGAGAGAAGAACACCGGGAAACGATGAACTGAGCACTTGGTCAATTACAGGCGCGCATACTTATTGCGGTAATTACAAGTCTCGGCCGATTGCGACTAATCGCTTAAATGACTANCGATCACCTAATCGGTGGTATACTGTGTAACGCGCAACCGAACGGTACGACCGTTTTCCACTATTTAACATCGAGAATGTTTACATTTTTTTTTTAGATCGGCCTCGATTCCTTTTGTTATTGAGTAAATTTTACGTCTTACGAATCGTGGAAAAGAGAGAAGAACACCGGGAAACGATGAACTGAGCACTTGGTCAATTACAGGCGCGCATACTTATTGCGGTAATTACAAGTCTCGGCCGATTGCGACTAATCGCTTAAATGACTATATCCAAGTGCACTCGCGAATCTATTAAGTTTTATTATCCGAGCTACCGAGCGACTATACCGGTGAAAAGGCCGAACCTCATTTTGAAGGAAAGAACGATCGACCGATCGGCACGTCGTCATCGACGTCATTCTTATTATTATTAACGTCATTACTATTATCTGTATTGTCTTCAGCTCATCTTCTTGCCGAGTCGCTTGTAATTAAGACGTTCAGGTCGTTTTTCAGGACGCCAAATGGTTTCGACGCGGTCCCTTTGTTTCATTGACAATCGGATTTACATGTAAAAGGAACATGTCTGTCGCGCCACAATGATCTCAGAGCATATGTATAATACACGGAGGAAGCATGTCTATGTAAAAAGATAGACAAGCTGGCCCGATAGAGAGGACGATAGTTTGGGAATTCTCACTCTCTTCGTAACAGTGTCTGCGCAAAATATGCTCGAAGACAATGATCGCACGCGAGAAGAGCAACTGCATCGCGCGTTTATTGAGCAGACACAAACGAACAGATGCGTAAGAATAAATGATATATACTATAAAGTATCTAACGACGAGTTACGAATTACTTTCGGTCCCTGGTCTACTCGATTACCAGACGTTGATCGTCGAGAGTCAGCTGTATCGAGATCGTGGCACGGTTTAACGACTGGTATCGCATAGTTTTCCGTGCACGCCCGCGCGTCAAGTAAAATGCACACCTTGAAAGCGTACCGTTCTGTTGGGGGTCGGGCCGATCGATATCGCTCGCTGGTCGCATTAATTTGTAGGCAAGGTTCTAAATGAGACGGAGTCGCGCGCTCAGCACGCGCCGCGATTTGCATGAAAAATAATGCTCGCCTACTGAATTAATTGGCGGGCACGCGGTTCGCTCTTTACGTACTACACGTATATACGCGTATCGCTNATATGCTCGAAGACAATGATCGCACGCGAGAAGAGCAACTGCATCGCGCGTTTATTGAGNCGCAAAATATGCTCGAAGACAATGATCGCACGCGAGAAGAGCAACTGCATCGCGCGGCGAGACGAGCGCAGAAAAGTTTATTGAACAGACACAAACGAACAGATGCGTAAGAATAAATGATATATACTATAAAGTATCTAACGACGAGTTACGAATTACTTTCGGTCCCTGGTCTACTCGATTACCAGACGTTGATCGTCGAGAGTCAGCTGTATCGAGATCGTGGCACGGTTTAACGACTGGTATCGCATAGTTTTCCGTGCACGCCCGCGCGTCAAGTAAAATGCACACCTTGAAAGCGTACCGTTCTGTTGGGGGTCGGGCCGATCGATATCGCTCGCTGGTCGCATTAATTTGTAGGCAAGGTTCTAAATGAGACGGAGTCGCGCGCTCCGCACGCGCCGCGATTTGTATGAAAAATAATGCTCGCCTACTGAATTAATTGGCGGGCACGCGGTTCGCTCTTTACGTACTACACGTATACACGCGTATCGCGNTTACATGTAAAAGGAACATGTCTGTCGCGCCACAATGATCTCAGAGCATACGTATAATACACGTCTATGTAAAAAGATAGACAAGCTGGGCCGATAGAGAGGACGATAGTTTGGGAATTCTCACTCTCTTCGTAACAGTGTCTGCGCAAAATATGCTCGAAGACAATGATCGCACGCGAGAAGAGCAACTGCATCGCGCGGCGAGACGAGCGCAGAAAAGTTTATTGAACAGACACAAACGAACAGATGCGTAAGAATAAATGATATATACTATAAAGTATCTAACGACGAGTTACGAATTACTTTCGGTCCCTGGTCTACTCGATTACCAGACGTTGATCGTCGAGAGTCAGCTGTATCGAGATCGTGGCACGGTTTAACGACTGGTATCGCATAGTTTTCCGTGCACGCCCGCGCGTCAAGTAAAATGCACACCTTGAAAGCGTACCGTTCTGTTGGGGGTCGGGCCGATCGATATCGCTCGCTGGTCGCATTAATTTGTAGGCAAGGTTCTAAATGAGACGGAGTCGCGCGCTCAGCACGCGCCGCGATTTGTATGAAAAATAATGCTCGCCTACTGAATTAATTGGCGGGCACGCGGTTCGCTCTTTACGTACTACACGTATACACGCGTATCGCGCGGTCGGATGCCAGTGATCGAGGGGACCGCGTGACAGCGTTGATTCAGAAGCATGTGACACCACTGAATTACCGGTTGCACGAGCGAGTCATGTGACGAGCGTTCCAGAACATGGTAAATCCTTTTTTTATCCCCCACTCGTCGGGCGCTTCTCCGTCCGACGTTCGCTCCGCACCTGGACGATGATCCGAAAGCGAAACGATCCCTTCGACCGGCGATCATCCCCTTTCTCGGGTATCGAATGCGATCGTTCTGGTCGTTGACGCGCCACGAGACAAACGATAAACGGTTGCGGCCCGTGGAACGGCATGTATCGTGAGCATGTTTCGGTCGTTTAATCTCCGAGCAAATACCTGATAAGAGGCATTGCACCGAGAGCTTATTTAATTATGTTTACAGCGATTACATTCGGAAAGGAAACATTGCGTAACCCACGTGTAGCGAATGTTGCACGCGCGCGAGATGTGTCAGGTGCAAGAGAAGGGGGATGAGAATTAGGAAGGAATTGAGTAAAGCCGTCGATCGATCGGATCGTTATCGTCGAAACTCCAAACAGCTTCGATACTCGCGCCGCACATCATAATTCATCCGGCGAGGATAATTTATCACCGATCGATCCGTGTGACTGGTTTTGCGTAATGCGACTAATTCAGGAAAGGATATTTCTAAACGAGTCAGCGAGTCACATGCGACTTTTCGCCGACACACCGTCGAATCGATCCATATGCATTCGACGGATAATCGATCGCCGCTACATATTCATCGCTCTAGAATGTAAATCATTCCCACGCGTGCAACCGTGACGCTTCATCTTTTTGTTTACATTCTCAAAAGACGGCGATTGATTCGCCGGACTAATTGCGAATCAAGTTCAATAGCGACCTTTGAAGCAGGGAGAAAACCGTGCGGAAAAGCACGTAGGCAAGAAGCGTAACAAATTAGTGGTGGCTATCGTTTAGTCTGACGAACGCGCGTCGTCCGACGGAATCGAGCACGACCGGCGAATTGCCCGCAGAATCATGTTTGTTGTCGTAGTACGATCGGCCGAGGTGCAGCGTTCCGAATCGGCGTCGTACTCGCCGATCGCGTCGAACAACTACTAATACGAGTCGTAGTCGTGGTCTACGACCGGTGGAGAATGGACTTGTTTAATGAATGGTTGATTTTCAGAATGAGCAAGAAGAACAGGGAACGGGATCCGAACGAAGATTCGAATAAAAACGGAGCATACGTGAATCATGGCTTGAGCGACTCGGGAGACAGTTTGAATCTCGATCGTTCGAACAACTCTCAGGTCCTGAGCAATTCCTATGGAAGCCGTCAAGGAACACAAGGTTCTTCGGATTTTATCCGTAAGCACACGCTACTAAAATGACTAATTAATTCATGCTCGATAGATCACGCAAGCACACGCGTACGTAAATAGTATCCGAACGAAACGATCTACGATCTGTCCCGTCGGACGACGAAATCTTACGATTCCTTTCGTCACTCTTCATTAACGCGCGATCGCCGTCACGCTAGAACGTACAGACGCGAGCAAATGGTAATGATCGAACTAAAAAAACTAACGTGTCCTTCGTACGATACAAAATAACGAAGTGCATGTTTTCAGTTCTCGTGCCGTTTACTTTGACGACGCGATCCTAAGTCGAACGTGGTTCCTCTTTAATGGTCACGGGTTAACAATCGATTACTCTGTTTACGATCAATATAGAATTATCATTTCTTAATTGGGCGAACTAGGCGGATGGTAGATACCGAGTAACGTTGTTCTCCACAGTGGTAGAAGAACCTGGAGACTACGGGATCCAGCGTAAGGACAGTTTCGTCGATTCCGCGTTGTATTATGTCAGGCGACGATGCAGGTCGATCTGTACGAAGAAGACCGTTTACAAGAGATTGCCAATTTTCAACTGGCTGCCGAGGTACAACGGGCAAGACGCAGTCGGCGACCTCGTCGCCGGTGTCACCGTCGGTCTCACCGTGATCCCGCAGTCATTGGCGTACGCCAACGTGGCCGGATTACCGCCACAAGTCGGTATCGAGTTTTCGAAATTTATACTTCTGCAACGGGATGAACAGCATTTTCACCGAGAGACAATTTTTTACCTTTCAGTACGGATTGTACGGCAGCTTTCTGGGCTGCTTCATTTACGTGATACTCGGATCGTGTAAAGACACGCCGGTGGGACCGAGTGCCATCGTCTCTCTGCTCACTTATCAAACGATTTCACACATCGACGATCCGCTGCAGCACGCGATACTCCTCTGTTTCCTGTCGGGCGTGATAGAGTTGATAATGGGGATACTCGGTCTCGGTAAACGTCTAGAATAATTCCTGTGTCGTAATGGTAATTTTCGACGCGAACCAAAATCATTTGGACGAGTACCATGCGTTTCAGGATTTTTAATCGACTTCGTGTCGGGGCCGGTCAGCTCCGGATTCACGTCGGCGGTGGCCTTGATAATCATCACCTCGCAGTTAAAGGATATACTCGGTATCGATGTGAAAGCTTCACAGTTTCTGGAGATGTGGAAAATCCTCGTCGCTCGTATAAACCAGACGTCGCCTTGGGACGCTACCCTGGGAGTGTCTTGCATAGCGCTCCTTCTACTTCTCAGGGTAGGTTACCACTACGCTTCGTACCTTCTCGTTCGAATGATTTTTCAATCAGACGGACGATACGCGCTGAATCAAACTGAACTACCATTAACACCATGTTTTTTCGTAGCTCGTAGCTTCGTACAGTATCGGCCCGAAAGACGAGGAGCTGCGCGGTACAAAGTATCGTGTCGTGAACAAACTGATTTGGTTGTTCGGCACGTCGAGAAACGCGCTTCTAGTAATTCTGTGCGGTCTGTTGGGATACGGTTTCAGAGAGGAGTCTCCCTTCAAGTTGGTCGGTAAGAACGAACAGTCGTAATTGAATATTTTCGATGGCTCAGAATCGAATCGAGGGAATCGAACGTATTGTACGTAAAGGATACATTTTTCGTTCAGGGTACATACCGGGAGGAATGCCGAGCGTACATCTACCGCCGTTTGGCTACGTCAAGGACGGGAACACGACGGTAACGTTCTTCGACATGGTCTCGAACTTGGGAAGCGGCGTCGTCGTTCTGCCGCTTATCTCGCTGATGGAGGACATTGCCATTTGCAAAGCCTTCTGTAAGCCGATCTCGTTCTCACTAGCTCACGAGCAAATATGTGCACACGTTATGTAATAGCAGTTTTGTAATGTGTAACGACAGGAAAGGATTTCGTGTTTATTTCAGCAACTGGGAAATCAGTTGACGCGACACAAGAATTAATAGCGATCGGAATGTCAAACGTTGGTAATTCTTTTGTTCAGGCCTTTCCCGGCACAGGATCGCTCAGCAGAAGCGCGGTGAACAACGCTTCTGGAGTTAGAACACCTCTAGGAGGAATTTATACCGGTAATCTATAATTCGCGTCTACCGATTCCAGTCGTTTCGTCGACCATCATCTGAAACGCGTTTGTTAACGCTTACCTATTATACTTCCAGGCACTTTAGTGATAATAGCACTTCTGTTTCTTACTCCCTACTTTGGCTACATCCCGAAAACGACGCTCGCTGCGATTATAATAGCCGCGGTGATATTCATGGTCGAGGTGAAAGTCGTAAAGCCGATGTGGAGAACCAAAAGTAAATCGTTAAAGATTCCTAATCGATTCGTCGAAACAGCAGTCGTCTCGTTTAACGCGAACGTTTAACGTATCCTTTCAGAATCAGATTTAATACCTGGAGTGGGAACGTTTATCGCGTGCTTACTGTTGCAATTAGAAATCGGAATTCTTTGCGGCATCGGGATCAACATTTTATTCATTTTGTACCACGCGGCGAGGCCGAAGATATCCGTGGAGAAGCTTACGGTAAGGAAACACGACGATTCCTTCCTACTGTTCATTCATAATTTACACGTTCCTCTGCCGATTTCTCTGTTACAGACCCGACACGGCACTCAGTATCTGATGTTGACCCCGGATCGATGTCTAATCTTCCCGTCCGTCGATTATGTTCGAAATTTGGTCACCAAGTATAGCCAGAGAGCTGGGAACGTGGCCACTCCGGTCGTCATCGATTGTACGCATATTTACGGGGCAGATTTCACGGCGGCCACGGTGATCGAACATTTGACGAAGGATTTTGCGGCGAGAGGCCAACCGTTATTTTTCTACAATTTGAAACCGTCGGTGTATACGGTGTTCGAAGGCGTGGCGTCTAACGACTTCGTCGTTTACTATACTCAGGAGGCGCTGGACGGCCTCTTGAAGGACAGAGGGTACTTGAAGCAAATTAAATGAGGAACGTTCATTTAAATTAAACGAAGTACGCGATCGGGCTCGTGTCACGCGACGCGTATACAATGCAGAGTTGAGGCAAAGAAAGTACTTCTCGATTTTCCTACTTCTTTCGTTTACCTTCAACGAATTACGTCGAGCATTACTGTATTTTATATACTGTAAAAATACGTGCACACTGTGATCAATGTTATATTTATGTTAAATATACTGTGGCGTAGATACATTTTTAATAAATCATTTTTACGATGTATCGACGTACGACGATCGTTGAAACCCTATCGATTCGCGCGTACCGTCTCGCGCGAAGTATCAGGCTTTCGGATCGGATCAGATCGGGAAATCATATCGTGTCGAGAATATATAAAAAATAACTTGACAAGTATCGGACTTACTTTAAAAGTTTTATTATTAAATCAAATAAGAATAAGGTTTTATTCATTCTCTTGAGAACGCAATCTTGCGTTGGCATTGGTCACCCTTATCGAAAGTTGCTGAGCACGTTCGACGATAGATTTACGCTTTTTACTACTTACGCCGTGGGCAATTTCGGCACAGAACTTTCTGTTCTGCATCATCAGAACTTCTAATTCCTACAAGTCGTCAATTAAAATAGGTTTTACTACTTTATACCTGTGACGGTCTCTCGTAGAAGAGTACGTAATTGTTTTGATTCGAACGAAAACACGGGCAAGGGTAGAACACGGTTCAGAGAGTAGTTTCATCGATCTATATGGGAGAGTTAACTTTTCTTACCTTGACGTTGTGTACCAACACTTTTCTGAAACCGGTCGGTAGCATGTGACGTGTTTTCTTGTTACTTCCGTAACCGATGTTGGGCATCAGATACTGTCCCTTGAAACGCCTACGCACCCTGTTGTCAATACCTTTTGGTTTACGCCAGTTCCTCTAGACAGACGACACGTTACATGTACAAATATCCTCGTGGCAATTCGATTAAGCAGAATGATCAAAGACGAACCTTTAGTTTACTGTAACGATCGCTCTGATGACGAATGAACTTCTTCGTCCTCTTCTTCACGATCGTGGGCCTATACACTGGTCGAATAGCCATTTTTGTTTGATGTCGTAGAACTAAATTCGCAACAATAAATATGACAATTAATAACCAGCCAAACGAATGATAACAAGGTGACGACTCAGGACGACATCACGCATTTCCCGATACAAGTTTAACTCGTATAATTGTGACACTGAATCGTTTGTAAAAGATATTGCGCGTCCTATTATTTTTCATTCGTTCTCGTCGAGTTAGAGCACGTAAATCTTGTAGGAAATGGGTGATTTTTACTGAATTTTCGGATTTCGTAAAAGAAAACATACCACTTCTCACGAGACACCAAACGAAAAGACAGGAAAAGAGAAAAGGTTACAGCTACACTAGGGACAACGTGCGATCCAGCGGTCTGGTGAACTAACAAAAAATGGCACTATACACCCGGAGCGAACGTATAGTTAGAAAGCGTCGTCACTTTTCATTGGAAGATCACGTTCGCATCGTCGGACGTGACTTTACAAATTTGTTTACAAGAACAGGTAATATAATCGGTGGAAATATAACGTTGTCGTAAAGATTATTCAGGAAATTGTTCTAATGCAACTTTTAAATGTGTTTAATTCGAA